>BLKR01002458.1:32500-195061 GCA_011170035.1 Teleogryllus occipitalis | reverse complement strand
CTACCACTTCGACGAAGTTAATTACTTCACAAAGGATGAATTGGTGCAAACAATGACAAAGACCAAGATGGAAACAGCTCCAGGGCCGGACGGGATCCCTAACGTGATCCTTAGCATAGTGGTTTCAGTATATCCCGAATGCCTCCTGGATACCTTTAACCATTGCCTTAAACTGGGGAAATTCGTTAAGGATTGGAAAGAGCAGAAGCTAATTCTCATTAGGAAAGGAAACAAGCCAATTGAGCTGACGTCATCGTTCAGACCTTTGTGCCTGCTGGATACGATGAGTAAATTACTTGAGGGTTTGCTCCTCCTACGATTAGAGAAACACATGATTGCAGGATTTAACTTCTCAACGAGGCAATTTGGTTTTAGAAAGGGTCTCTCAACAATAGACGCTATTACAGAAGCAGTTCAGTATGCCGAAACAGCCAAAAGTAAGAGAGGTTTTTGCGCACTGGTGGCGATTGACATAAAAACGCATTCAACTCCGCCAGATGGAAAGACATAATACAAGCGCTGGTAGCCAAGAAGGTCCCTGAGTACCTCGTGAAGATCCTGGAGGACTACCTCAGCGAGAGGAAAATTATTTACACAAATGGATATAGGATAGAGGAAGAAATGACTTGTGGTGTCCCTCAAGGATCTCGACTGGGCCCCTTTCTGTGGAATGTGCTATACGACGATCTTCTGAACATCGAGCTTCCGAAGTACTCTCAACTTATTGGTTATGCTGACGATACACTCATAGTGTGCCATAGTGACAACGTGGAGCTACTGGCGATGAAAACCAATGAAACTCTTCGCAGGGTAAAAAAGATGGCTGGATATAAGAAATCTCCAGATGGCGGTAGCAAAAACAGAAGCCGTACTGGTTACCAATCGGAGAGCATTTCGACCCCCGGTGATCCGTCTGGGAGACGAGATTATTAGATGGAATCGGCAAATAACGTATCTCGGAGTCGAAATTGACTCGAGATTAAGCTTTGGACCCCATATCATAAAAATGGCTGACAAAGCAGCAAAGACTGGTGCGAACCTCTCCAGACTTATGCTGAATACAAGAGGACCCAGTGAAAGTAAACGAAGATTGATATCTAGCGCAGTTCACTCGAGAATGTTGTATGCTGCCCCAGTGTGGGCTGATGCTCTAAACAAAGAGTCCATAAGACGGAAATTTTCCCAGGTTCAGAGAAGGATGGCACTGAGGATAATTTCGGGATATCGTACTGTATCGGACAATGCAGCCTTAGTTCTGGCCAGTACACCCCCTATCGACCTTTTGGCTCAAGAAAGGAAAGCAATGTACCTAAGGCTGAAAGCGGCTAAACAACAAATGCGCCTACTGACAACAAAACAGGTCAACGAAATCAAAGCGGAGCTGCGAAGCGATCTTGTGTACAAATGGCAATGCCGATGGGACTTGGAGGAAAAAGGCAGATGGACTTATAGTCTTATCCCCAACATCAAAGAATGGATAAGTAGAAAACACGGTGCAGTGGATTACTATTTGACGCAAGCCCTTACGGGACATGGATGCTTCAAAAAGTACCTCTATAGTTTCAAAATTGCTGAAAGCCCGACATGTTCTGAATGCCACAAAGAAGATGATGATGCTTTGCACTCTATATATAATTGCAAAGCCTGGGAGGAAGTCAGATCTGTATGCTATGAAAAACTGCGAGTGGAAATGACACCTGCAAATACAATCGAAACTATGCTGCAATCTCCAGAAAACTGGAACACAATTGGAGATTTCATAAAGCACATCCTCAAACAGAAGGCCATGACTGACAGCGGATAGAGCACTTGCTCACACCCACACCCACGTGCGACGTAATGTCTCGCCAGACGGTTCCACACGTGGTCCTATACGGGCAAAGGCGAGCGGAGGGGGTTTTAGTCGGTAGACCAAGTCTGGGAGTCCGACAGTACCGACTTCACCGGTCTCCATAAAGGATTTCCCCCGCCTCAAATAATAATAATAATAATAATGATAATAATAATAATGATAATAATAATAATAAAATTGTATTGCTTATAGACTTACAGATAGTATCAAGCAAAATCTGTCTAGAAATTATTTAAAATTACGGTAAGTTAATTACATTTTGTTTACTACATTCACTTACTGTAATAAATTAACAAATTTTTATTATCTTGATAAATTATATGCTATATATATATATATATATATATATATATATATATATATATATATATATATATATTTGTCACATAAATAAGCCACGCATTTCAAGTCAGGACATGTATATAATAATACAATGTACAATATAGGTATTTCCAAATTTTAAATACAATACAGAAAATAAAATTCAATTCAATTTTCATACTAAATAATAATTAATTTTATAAATGGTAGGGTCAAAGTAAAGTTGAAAAACAAAAATAAAGAAAGAAAATTTTGTCTTCATGAGATTGATGCCTGGGCAGAGTCCATCCTCTATATCCAACAATCAGCTTGGGGGGCTTCAAATCATGCAACAGAATATGCAAAAAATGATTAGTTCTAGTTTATATTGACGTTGATCTGTGTTTATGACGCATGTATTCTTTTGTACTGTAGAATGTATGGTTTAACAGGAAAGCTTTTAGTTTATTTTTGTATGTATGTTTTGAGTTTAAGCTTTTAAATTCACTAGGAAGTTTGTTATATAGTGTGATCCCTTCAAAAAGGGTACTTTTTTGATAGAGTAACGTTTCACAGTGTGGGACATGCAGATTTTTTTGTCTAGTATAATAGTTATGAAATTCAGTGTAAAATTCAGAGTAACAGAGTCCTTGTTTTCCACAAGTGTCTTCTTTGTGAAGATTAATATTTCAAATATGTATATGGATGGGAGTGGTAGGATTTGTAATTTTTTGAAAAATGGTTTGCAGGACTCATGTTTGTGAGTGTTTGTCATTGTTCTCAATATTATTTTTGGGATGGTAAAAGTGTGAATACTTCCTGAGGAATTTCCTCATAATATGATTCCATATTTTAGATGCGAGTGAACATTTGCAAAGTATTACACTATTCGTAGTGTATCCAAGTTAGAATTTGACTTAAAGATGTAGATGGCATAGCATGACTTGGTAAGCTTGTTGTTTAGATCTATGATGTGGGAGTTCCATTTTAGATCATCTTGAATAGTCAATCCAAGTAAAGTTGGGTTTTGGGCTATTTTTACAGGCATGTGTTTTATCATCAATAGTGTTGGGGGCTTTTCTTTAGAGAGTGGATTCCAAAAATTTAGGGAGACAGTTTTACTGGTGTTTATGATGAGTTTATTTTCCTGGACCCAGTTAACTAGTGCCTCTAGAACTGTTTTTGTTTCTTTTTGTAGAGTTTGTTTGGTATTTGCTTTAATAATAATGTTTGTGTCATCTGCAAATAGGACCATTTTGCATTTTTGTAGAGTCAGGGGAATGTTGTTGATGTACAAGAGAAATAGTATAGTGCCTAGAATTGATCCTTGTGGCACTCCATAATTTATCATTCTAGGTTGGGAAAAATGGCGTGAAATCTTTTTATCTCTAACATGCTTGATTGTAACTACTTGACAATGATTTGAAAGGTAAGATATTCCCCATTGATGTGCAATGCCTCCAATTCCCAAAGTTTCAAGTTTGGATAACAGATGTGATGATCAATAATGTCAAATGCTTTTGATAAATCTAGAAATAAACCGATGTGATTTCTTTCTGATCTAGAGCAACTACTATGTCATTTAGAAAGGTGAAGGTAGCAGTGTCTGTAGATCAACCATTTCTGAATCCATGTTGGGCCTCTGTCAATATGTTATTTGAATTGAGAAAATTTTTGAATCTATCTTTAAAAAGCTTTTCTAGAAATTTTGAAAATCCAGATAGTAAGGATATTGGTCTGTAATTCATTAGATCGTGGGTGTGGCCTTATTTGAATAGTGGCTTCACTTTTGCTTTTTTGAGAATTTCTGGGTAGCTACCTGTCATTGAGGAGTGATTACAAATGTAAGTGATCGGTTCTTTTATATTTGGTTGCAAATGATTTATGAGATTTATCCAGTCCTGTAGAGAATTTGTTTTTCATTTGATTTATGATTTTCTGTATTTCTGCAGGTGATGTTTCAGAGATATATATGGAATTTTCATTTGGTGATGTGTGTATAATTTGAATGTATATTTATATTATTTAGAGTATTGCAGTGAATTCACTTTTCTCCAATTTCTGAGAAATGTCTATTGAATGTGTTTGCAACTTCCTGTTGGTTGCGCAGAATATTATTTTTGTAGTTAAGTTCAATGCTTTTAGTGTTTTGCAATGTCTGTTTGAATGTAAATTACATGATATAATCCTTAAAAAGGTCTTTCTGTTGATTGTAACTATTTATGTCAATCCGTGGTTGCTGTGCAGTGCAGCTGTAAAAGCTCCTTCTCAAGATATCTGCATTTAAAAAGTTCTAAAATGACATGAAATGATAGATTCCACAACTTCAAAAGCAGCTCTAAAAAATTTAGATACTGTATGTAGTATTTATTAGAAAAACTGTCTGTCATATCATTCTTTGGTGATGAATTAGATGTACAAATCAAAATCAAAATGGTAGCAAATTTAGTCAGAGAGAATGTATACATAGAAGAGAGATATATTCCTTTTTGTGGAGAATTGGATGAAGAATAATACGGTAAGCACAATTGTATCCCAATCACCGTTCTTGAATTATTAATTCATTTATACACAAATACATCTCCTAATTAAATTTAATTTTCATTTTATTGAAAACATTAGCCATCTTTGTGTTAACAAAATGCAGATATCTGTTCTCTTGCCTGAAGATGGTTACTAGAATGGCCTTTGACCTGGAAAGGCAACTCTTCATATTTAGAAATGCAAAGGTTATTTATAAAGTTGAAAGCTCTGAATGACTGCGCTGAACGGGCTGTTAAATTAATGACATATTTTCATGCACTACTGACTGTAAATGAGGAGCGAAAGCAATTTATGTTGTGTTATTCAAGAACATTGTTCACAGTACCCATATTGCAAGAAACACTGAAAAAGTACCCCTAAGAAAAGTAAAGGCCATAATGCAGCGTAAAGAGTGAAACTGAATTACATTGTATTATAAAAATATATATTAAATATAGATCAATAGTTTTCCACTGACTTAATACAACAAAACCAATTATCCCTAACGTTCAACTTTCATGCTCAAGTTGGCACGGATTAATATAGGTCTACTGAGATGATTTATTTTTGAGTAAATTTGATCCAATGGAAAATATTTAGGGGGTGGGCCCCAAAAAATTATATTTTGCAAGATAAGGGTCACCCTAGCTTGACAGTGTAGTACAAGTGAGTGAAAGAAAGGGGTGAAGATAGGACAAGGAAAAGGAAGGAAAGAGCATGCATGGTCTGTGACCCATTTGTTAGGATCTGCTCTGGCATTTGCCTGGTGTTGATAGGAGAAACCACGGAAAACTACCGATCAGAGCAGCTGGCCGCTGGAATTCTCCTTCAGGCAGCAGCTGAATTTTACCGAGCTATTTCGGTAGTATCCAAAATTCTGCCACTGCTAGGACTTGAACCTGGATTGACATGTAGATAGGTTAGTGATTTCTATATTTCTTGTAATTTTTAGTAAACTGACGATGTAACCAACCAAGTTATGAAATGTTGTGATAATTGTCAATAAATGATTGTCTTTAAAAAGCAGTGAAAAAACATTTTATTGACACAAATATAACTGACAATCCAGAAGATTTCTTTTGTTTTGTCTACAAATTCTACAAGGATTTTCTTTGTTTCCTCCCCTACAAACTGCTACTGCCAAGGCAAAGATAGTGAATTGTAGTAAATAGTACACACCTCCCTGCAGCCACCAGGACATGCCAGGATTCACACAACGAACACAGTTAGTTATAGTTTGCACACAAGAAACCATGTCAAGGAATGTTGCAAATGAGCATACGCAGATCCCTCAACCCTCTAGTCATCCCTCTGACATGACACCTCATTCCCTCTGACACGAGTCGTCATACACAGCAAACACATGAGTGATTCAAACAGATTCAGAGAAGGCTAGTGATGAAGAAAATAGGGTGCTAAAAGAGCGAGGGTGATGTATGAAATGGAAAGGAAGAAAATAGAAGATGGAGAAAGGGGTATATGAAAGTCTTCTCTGCATACCCCTGTCAGGAAGTGCACTGACCTGCTTCAATAGGGGAATGAAAAAAGTTAATTTAAAATTTCAACAAGCATATTATTTGATTACAGAATATCTGCTAGGGCATCGTTAATGGAGTAGCAACTTATATGCTTTTGCTCTTCTAAATATTACTTTATTTTCAACTTTGCTTCGTAGATGTATCTTCATAAACAAACCAACAACATACAGGCAAGTTTAGAAAGTTAAAGGAATAATCAAATTATATTTTTATTATCAGTTTTTCTATAAGTTTCTCTGAAAATTGGCCTCGTGAAGGAATCAAAAAGCAAATCATTAAAGATCATCTTCAGAAGCATGAGATTAAAATTCTTTCTAGCAAATGCTATTTGCCATTCCTAATTCAAATGGTAATAATGTAATACTTCAGAAAATGGACAAATTGCACTTTAATCACATTAAATTATAATTCTGATTCATTGATTCAATGAAGGAGACATTCTAATAATAAAATATACAAAGAATAAAATCTCCATTATTTTTGTGGCAGAGTTAAAATAGGAATTATGAAGAACAATAAAACTTTCCTCATTCATCTTTTCACATTGATATAATTACACTGAATTTTATTACATTACTTTCAGAAACATTCTTTCCTACAATAATCATTTTATAATACAATAACATCAATAAAATAATTAAATCTGACAACTCTTTATTACATTTTCACTAAGGTAGTTAAAATACTATATTAAGCCATATCTGATTTGACCACAATTTATGACACCTACAAAGGCATATCATTGTTATGAGAAATACTGTATATTAATTATGAAAAATATATCTCCTTTAGAAAAAGATTCTTCTTTTCTTACATAGGAGTCAATACACTGAGGTAGAAATTCCATTGACACATACAAAGGAGTATAAAAGGGCAATACATAAGTTGACAGCACAACTCAGACTCACAAAGCTCAAGTATTTTACATAGCATATTTCCATTACTTAGCAGTGCCATTAATAAGTCAAAAACACATTGAAATTATAATACAATGAATTATGATCATTTGCATAATTTAAGCACTAATAGTAGAAATGGAGAGGTGAGTGATATGTCAGAAATATACACAATATAAAATATTTATGAAAATATACGTCAGTTCTTTTGGTCAAATTCTCTTCTTATCATGCCATTCAAGAATTGCTACCATGCCAATTATCTGACCTCACCATGGGGGACATTTTAACAAAATTAAATATTATACCTAAATTCAAAAGTGAAATTGAATGATCTATGAAACATAACAGCTGAGTTATAAAAAAATGTGAGATTAACAATGTTGATCTGTTGCTTTTATTTAACATAAACAGTGCTCTACTGCTTTTTCTTAAATTATATTTAAGATGAATTGGACAAGAAAGAGGATCAAAAAATTTACTCTCATACTATAACATAAAAATATTGTTTGTGAAATCAAAAGAAAAGAAGGAGTGTATTATGCAACATATTCTACTTTGGCATTGAATTTAAAGGATTCTTAATGGTTATTGTATTATTCTTTAGCAGCTCTTGCTCTTTTACTCATTTATTTCAATATACTAGCTATTGGTCGAAGTCATCATCTTCTGCATTCGGAGTTGTGACACCCAGAAATCTTACCTGAAGGTTAACAGAGTGTTACAAACTGTCCAAAATATTCAGCAGTTAACTCTGAGCAAGGGCAAAAACACTTTTATTTGTTTTATTCTCCTTAAAATTATATGCTAAGGTGTTTCTTTTACCTCATATAAAATACAAATAATACTGTAAATGTGTGTTTTTGTTTTATTCATTTTATGAAGGGTGCATAAATAGCCTATTATGGGTGAAATATTTCCATTTACAGGGCAGAGTTTCAGATAAAATTGTAGAGTTCATTAGAATGTCACCATGAGAAATGTTTGGAAAACTGGTCTGGTGAATAATTGAAAGAAGTGTTTCAAATGTTTAAGCCTTCTGTTCACTGTAAACAAAAATTGCTATGCATCTATTGTTAACAACAAATTCAGTATCATTCTTAAATGAACATTTTCTTTAAAGAAAAGCAGCAGATCTTTGAATTTAATGGCACTTATGATAGTCACAACAATTTAAACTGTGCATTTAATACATTACCTACATTAATTTGAAGGAAATCACCATCTTTGACAGAATACTGACATTATCTCATCTAAGATAGAAAAGTAAAGTGAGAGATTTTAATGCAATGAGATACAATTCTGAATTTGAAGGTCAATAAACAATATAACAATTATAATATTAAATCAGTCAAATATATATAATGAAAATAATATAAATAACATGTTTCTAATATCGATCTATTGAAGGAAAAATAATTCTATTTTCACTTGTCATCTACTTAAAATGTGCAGTACAGAAACTGACTAGTGTAAACACATAAGTGGAATGTTTGTATATACTTTTTACCATCAACACATGACTACTCAATGGTGTTCCTTGAAACATGCACTTAGTAAAGAGATGGTGCAAAGAATTAATGCAGCCACAAATATGTTGAATAGCTTCGCTAAGTACTCAAGAACTAGACTCAGCATCACATATGCTTTATGATTAAAGTAATAATTTAATTAAAACAATAAAACATGCCTACTTTTGGTCAGTAATAGAAATATTTCCAAACTTGTCATCTCCCTTTGACTTTAATAATTAAATCTGTACATTGTAATATTTATTACTGCAAAATGTACACACAGTGTACAATTTCTTTCTTCTGACATCATAAAAGTTAACATATAAATTACAATACTGGGGAGAAAAGTTGTAAAAATAAAATTGTAGTGTAAAGAAATGGATGTGACTAAACGATAAGAGATAATTAAGTTATTCCTTGGTAGGGCCCTGAACAATTCATTTCTCTTTCTGGTATTAATATTCCCTTCACAGAGAATGAAATGAGACTATACAATGCAATAAGTAAAGCCACATTAAAACCCGCATTTGCAATTGTTGGAAGGAAATGGAAAAGGAAACCAAGCTTTGAGATCATGTTTTCTGTTCCTTTAAACGAGTTGATTCATCAATTTCTTGCCATCTCTTCAGGTTTGCTTTGCATTGTTCCAACATAGGGCGAGTACTGGGAATAAGTTGATCCATGAGAGTGTAGCATGGCAAACAAATGCCAGTCAGAAAACCAACCTAAAAAAAGAAGTTTTTAAAAACATTAATAAACCATATCACATAATGTGTCATATCTAGTACAACTCTTTCAAAAAGAGTAAAATGTTCAAACAAGTAAATGTATTCATTGTGTCAAGTGGAGTAGGAGAGTTAAAACTGCCCCAAATCAAAATGGAATAAACCTTTTAGAGCAATGATTTTGACACAAAATATAAATTTGTCAAACAGTTTCCAACTCTTTAATCTTAATACCAGTTTTAAACAGCAAAGAAAGGAGATTTTTACAATTTTATTTTTGAAGTTTTAAATTTTTAAAATAAAAAATACTTTCTTAAAAAGATTTCTCTAATAATATAATTTAAAAAATAATGTATTCCAAAATTTAACTTCAAAAAATTATTTACTTATGAAAAGAAAAGAAAGAAAGGGAAGAAAATGCTTTCCTGAAACTTTAAAAGGCTAAGGCTTTTGAATCTATGGATCTAGTTGTTCTACATACATGTAAGCATGTATTTGCATTATTTGTAATGTTTATGTAATATTATAATACTATTTGAACCTGCAAAAATGTTACCAACCTGAAAAATATTTGACTATATTGGGATTCGAAGTCACAGACTTTGATTTAGCAAGGGTAAACATAACCACTTCTATATTTGCCAGAGTCAGTATAAAAATCTTCCCGTCACTTTAGAAAAAAAGATAAATATTATAAAGTGAAAATTAAAGTAACATGTCTTTTGTGTGTAGGACGGGGTGAGTGAAATGTAATGTGTCGTCATTGCTCATAAATTTTTATTTTAGCTTGCTTGTTAATAATTTTACTTGCCTGGGAGGATGCTTGCTGATCTGGTTGATTTCTATCCATCATTGGTATAGGCTGAAGGCCGTTAGCCCTCTCCGCATCTCCCTGAAAGAGAGAAATTATTTGTTGCACAAAATATTCATCAGGATCAGGAATTATGTATTTCAACAAAATATTGAAATTAATATTTTCCGTTATCACAACTCTTTCTCTCATAGACCCTTAAATGAGGTTTTGGAGGCTGAAAGTAAGAATGAGTTTCTCTTTCTCAAGCTGAGAACCCAAGAAGATTCAACATAATCCAAAAATGTGCATTATAATTTGTGCAATTTGATGTAGAATAAAAAATTAAACCAGCTCTCCCCTACAAGAATCCCATGGTCCACAAATAAGTCAATGATATGATAAAATGAGAAATACCAGGAATGAGAGCTTAAAACTAGGTTCAAAAAATAGTTTGAATATAAGAAATGCTGAACTCCTATCAATGTTCAGGCAAAACATAAATGGACTTGTACAAAGATCAACATTTGATGCTACACAGAACAAAACCTAGATCCTTTCGTTTTTACTCTAGTTAGCATAGGTATATCATTTCATTATATTTTATTCCTTTAATCCATTTTAACAGAACATTATGTTCATAAAACAAAGTGTTCATGAAATATTTAAAAAATCTATTCAAAAAACTATGAGATGTCCTTAGAGTCAGATTACAAGAAAAACTGTTTAAAACTGGACCTAGGTTCGTTTGATCAATTAATAAGGTTGCAACTGTTGTGATAAGGAACTCCTCAGAAAGACAATCCCCCCCTCCCGCAAATATCCACTCTTGTGGCCAATGCAAGAGTTAAAAAACTTTTTGTAATAAAAATGTTATAAAAAAGAAGCAAAGAAAAAATTTAATTGTCTTTGGATATTGGTCACAGGTTATATAATTCCTCTGGAGACCAAGAAAAATATTTAAGATGAAAAATGCACAATTTTGTGGATAAGGCAATCAAAACATCTCATGGAAACCAAATGCACTCAGGGATGTATACAACACAAACGCACCGAGTATGTTCACACCATAATCTACAAAATTCGATCTTTTTGGAGCTTTTATTACATTTGAGGGGAGTCATCTCTTCTGGATACGCCCATTCCGTGGCGGAGGTGGGAAGAGACCCGCATAATTTCGAATGTTTGTAATTTTAAATTATGCTATCACTGATTGTTTAACTCCACCGATCTGAATAGTTCATCTCTTTGTAAATTCGATACGCAACTACAACCAAATGCGTAGTTCGATTGCTCGAATTTCTTCGGATTTGGAATGAATGTGGTAAAGATTTGGTAAAGATTCATAATTTATCATTCCGTTTGAAGATAAACGCCGTTTTAATGGTTCCATTTTATGTAATGTTCAGCTTTTTTAACGGTTCCGGCCAAACGGAACTCGGTCCTTCGGCATTTCGTCTATCTGTTTGTAACCCCACGGGGGGGGATCATGACCGCGGAGGCGGGCTTGGTTTCTGGTAGAGAATGGCAGACGTCCACCCAGACCATAAGGTTTACGGCGGCACCCACATCGTTAGCTTCAAGGCGGAGGCATTGAATAGGCGACTCTAAACACCGTGTTGCCGGGTTCACCCGGTAACCCACCAGTTGGGCCCCTTGCGCGTCGATCTTAGGCGGGGATTGAGCCAAGTGCTTTTTCGGAATGACCCAGATCCTACATATAAAAGTCGAAATGAGGGCTACGAACCGCCCTGTGAGGTTGCCTAGGTTCCGACGGTATTCATGTCGATAGCATAAAGGTGATCGCTGTCAGGGGACGGGAAGGGGGCCCCGAGCCTCCCAGACCTTAGTTCGGGTGGGCACTTGGATGTTGGGCTCTTAGCTTCGTTGTGTCAGTGACCTCGTACTCTGAGCGTAGAGGGACTTGTTCCCTTTTTACAGTTTCCCCTCTACAGAAACCCTGAGGAGGCGGGAATTTATTAACTTTTTGGCATACAATTACACTGCTGCCTTGCGAATTAAGTAGCTGAGAGGCAGGAACTTCCTTAATAATAAGCTAATACTAACTAAAGCTAACTTAATTTTACCTTAAATCTAATTTGCTGGTTATTTAGTAGCATTTTGGCATACCTAAATTACACAAAATTATTATTATTATTATCATTATTATTATTATTATTATTATTATTATTATTATTATTATTATTTATTTTTTCTTACTTCTAAGTAATGTTTTGATTTTGTCTTACTAGGTGAATTTTATTTTAATTTAGTTTTCATTCATGCATCATTCATTCATTCATTCATTCCCACAGCACTACACTGATAGTCTTCTCTTCGCCACGGCACTGACTTGACTCAAAGTCTCTGAAGCGCTCAGGCCCATTGGGAGGCGTGGCAGGTGGGGAGCCACGTTGCGTTCCCCGCGCGTTCCTCGGACGAAGGCGAGTCTTCCCTTCCGCGTTCGGCTGCCTCCGCTTGTGCGCACAAGGTAGCAAGCGTGTCGTGGGGTAGCGCGCGGTCCTTTCCGTAAATTGGACCGATGTGTGTCGCTGGTCGCCTCTCAGCCGGTGTCGCGCAGGTTGCGCGGCGCCTTCGGCCCCAGCGCCTTTGCAAGCGCCGTAGCCGAGCGCCTTTGAAGCTCCGGCATGAATTGTTTTTTTAAACCCAGGACTCCGAACACGTCGGTGTTTCTAGGGTATCTGTTGGGTGGTGGTCGAGGGAAGTGCGGGAGCGCCGCGAGACGCGCTGCGCGGATTTCCGCAGAGCGAATCGAACGGAGGGTGGAGGGCGGTGCCAGCGCGAATACCTCGCAGGCGTACGTCCAAATGGAGCGCACGCAAGCGGCGAATAGGCGGCGCTTGAGGGCACGATGGAGTTTGGGGGCTCGTAGAAGCGGGCGTAGGAAAGTGGTTCGGGCAGCTACTTCCTGGCTAACGTATTTGGCGTGGGCGTGCCAGCGGAGACCGCTATCGAGTATCACACCAAGATACTTCGCCGTCATTGGCCAGGGTAGGTGCGCGCCGGGTAAGCTCACGACTTCATCAGGGTCGGCCCTCTGTCGAGTGAAGTTGACGGCTACGCACTTGTCTAGGTTGAGAGTGAGCATTTTATGGCTCAGCCATTCGGAAAGCTCAGCGAGGCAATCGTTCAGATTTCTCACCGATTTCCTTTTGTCCGCCGACTTTATAGTAAGCAAAGTCATCCGCAGACATTAGGAACCTGCAATGTTGAAAGCCAGTGTTTCTACCAACTGATAGCGGCGCGTCGTTGACGTACAGGCCGAATAGAGTAGGGGAGAGCACGCTTCACTGCAGCACGCCTGCCACAGCTCGTCTTAAGGACGATTGTACGCCATTGACGCGAACCTTGAATGGTCTATCTTCCAAGAAGCTAGCGATTAGTCTGACACAGCAGTCGCTGATTCCAATGTCCGCACGACACGCGAGCGCCCCCTCGTGCCATACAGAATCGAATGCCGACCGCATGTCTAGAAAACCCACCGGCAAGTTCTACCGTCTTTCGAGAGAGAGACCGACCTCAGTACATAGCCGCGTCAGTTGTTGCGCGGAACTGAGTCCAATTCGAAAGCCGAATTGCTCATCTCTAAGAAGCTTAAGGCGCCGTATTTCCAGTTGCAAGCGCTCCAGGATCAGGCGCTCGAAAGCTTTTGCAAGAAGCGGGATAGGTCTGTAACCGCTCGGAAGAAGATGGTCCTTGTTAGGTTTTGGTATCTGGATTCTGTCACGATTTTCCACCCTCTGGGCAAATATCCTAGGCACGCGTTTAGGAGCTCCCATAGGAACTGCTCCCCGTTGGTGCCGAACGCGCGGAGCTGGGCGGCTGTTATACCGTCCGGCCCGCATACCTCGCGCGTCTTGAGGTGTCGCAATGCCTCGTGGAGCTTCCTTCCCGTCACACGTCGCGCAGAGGTGCTCTAGTCACGCAAGCGTACAACAATTTGTTGTTCACACTTTGCAACACTTATTCCCGGCGCGTTGTTTCGACTCCAATACCGGGTTGAAAGCCGGTGAGCCTGGAAAGCTGTGAGCTGGCAGGGCGGCCCGACCCAGGCACTGAAGGCTAGCTAGCGGATAAACTGCATTCTGACGGGATCCCGAACGGTCCGTCCTGCCCGTCGGCAGTCTTGTGCGCCGGCTGGGGGTCCGATAAACCGATTACGTGCCCACCCCGGAGAACAATCCCCCTGGTACAGCAAGGAACAGTGTGGTGTTGTAGACCACGCGAGGCATATACTATCTGTTTGTAAAATTGCTACACATTCACGAGTAAATATGAGGTAAGTCTGCGATGAAGAGCAGATCTTATGCCTGCTGCAAACAGTGATATTTTTGGTAACATTTGTTTAAAAATGTTTCAGAAAACGAATATGTTTCAAAACCTATCTTGCGTCTCTAAAATTTGGATTTTGGAGGATTACAATTCATGAAATCAAACATATCCTTTTTAACATAATAATTTTACTCAAGAACAAATCAGCATTCACCAAAGCCAACGGGAGCGTTACAACTGGTGAGAGAAACGTGAAGCTCAAATTATTTATAGGGGGCACCAGCTGGACCCGAGAGAACACTCAGTTTGTAAACTATTTTATTAAATAAAACCAACTTCCTACGGCAATCCAATTTCCGACCGTCCTCTTTCCAATCAAAGGCCTTGAGCTTCCGTCGCATCAAAGGCTCAGTACTGCGTGCGAGTATTACTAAACTTTTATTAACAAATAAAAAGACTTGGAGGGAACAATTATGTAATGATTGTACATTGGGAGGAGAAATAATAATTTATGTCATAAGGCAAGAAAAAAGAAACCTTTTCATGACGAGACTGGAGAGTTCACACGCCCAGGCGGGGAAGCTTGTCGAGTCATGTAAAGGGAATTTTGACGTGTGATGTAGAATAATTTATTCTAGGCTCTTTTTTAAGCATGTTTTATTGTAATTAATTGATATCACTATCATGAAATCTCAAATAAAAATGTTTACCAACGACCGCGTGCTAACGGCTGAAAAGCGCATCCGTTCGGGTGTCATTATGAGTTCCATAATGAAACGTGTGTTCTTATGGATTAATAATATTTTTTACATTATTTCGTTTTATATTAATAGTGTACTATAAGTATAATATATAATGCTAGTATAATATAAAATGAAATAAAAAAATATACGGAGCATCGAAGATAAAATATTGAAATATATACGTATGATATAACTTCAAAATGAAATTCTTGTCGCTTTTGCCCCAGTGAGCTAATGTCTGGCGGTCTAAAAGTTATACTTGTTTCATTATGATGTCCACATCAAACTTGTTTCTTTAATTACTATTAAATACGTATTAACAGGTTGCATTTGGGCAAACATTCCTCACTACGTAAATCATTGTCAAAAATTAAATAACTTCATACACGAATACAACTTTAAACGACCAGCACTTGAAGTGTGTTTATATTAGTAAACAAAGCAGGTAAATATAGCAGGTTCAGAATTTTCGTACAGTTTTTCCCTAATACAAGCAATGATAACAAAACCCAAACCCAAATAATACAACAACATTCAGTGAATGCGCCCAAGAATCAAAACGTACTCAAAAACTTCGTACTGTTTCACTCGCAAGTTGAAACTGAGAGTTAAAAAAGAGTGTTTTGCTAGGCATGTCCGAAAACCGGCGAACAGCCGAGATTCTTCGAGCACAGGGATGAGTATAGCGCTTATCGCTGTGCAAAAGGATACAAACCGCTGTGGTCTGTTGAGTCACCGTCACGAGTAGCAAGCTCTCAATTGGATGCCCTAAATTAGCAATACATTTGCGATCTTCTTGTTTTACAACTATTTCTTAGCTGTTTCGGTACACTGAGAGAAATGTGGTAGTGAAATGTACTAAACATGTTTAGTAAGCGTCCATATAGAAAAGATAATTCGTGTGGTAAGATTCACTAAACACGATATAGTTTCGCCTAGTTACTCAGTCAAAATAAAATCGTGAGTGAAAGAACAAAAAGAATTGTCAGTGGTACTAGATTTGTTTCGTAGATAAAATCATTCGGTGAGATCTACGTTCCGTGTTGACACACGTACTAAACACTGCTTAATAAGCACGTGTTCTCAGCAATCGGACCAATTCGAATGGTTATAGAGTCCATGTGAACTGTAAGAAATCAACGCTATATATAGGCTGTACAAATGACGTGTTTAGTTTTTTATTGATTTTAAATAATTGTGAGTTATATTCTAAACTAATGCTAGAAATACCGGTCGATAGTCAAACGTCGCCAGCCCGCGTACAAAGGTGTTTTGCTTAGATTGGGTCTGTCAGGTACCGAGATTAAGGAAGTAGTTACGAATCCACGGAGCCATTGGATGGGTGACCGCTGAGGAACCCCAGTGTCTAAACTACCTGGCTGAAAGGATAGAAAGAAAGTATTCCCTTTCACGTTTCGTTTAGTTATTTTCTCTGCACTGTGTTGAGTAAATATTACTCAATGCAATAGACAACGATAAGATTCGTTTAGTAATCTCCACTAGATGCCATTCGTCACGGGGTGCGACCTGTTTAGTGAACATTACTATATGTGCATTTAACAAAACAGCAGTTTCATGAACATGACTAAGCACTTTCTTCGTCCAAAATATACTAAATCGTATAGTTCAATCTACAACGTGATTAATTGTATGAACGAAACATTTCTGTCCGAGTACTAATATTGTTTCAATATGATTATATATTGATTAATTATCCAATTACTGTCACATGCAATAACCATACAAACTGAAAAGCAATAATATTTTTATTATTATGCCTGATCATCGCCTGCATCTATCAATGACCAGACGCCTCGCCGCTGCTTTCGATATTCATGGTTAAGGAATTCCTTAGCACTCTCTTTCAATTAAAATGTTGTTTCACAACGTATTTTCCAAAAATGTTGTAAAAATATAAATATCACGCACGTGAAGTGTGATCATTTAAACAAATTTTACTATTGTTTCAAAAATAAAAGTCAAAAGTAGTGTTCTTACTTGTTCATAAAATTCTTCAAATATAACTTTCACAGTCTCAACTTGTAGTTCCCATGGTTTGGCACTAGCTGATAAGTCACTTGCAGTCATTGTAATGGCTTGCAGCAACAACCTAGATATAAAGGGGTAATCAAAGCAAGTTTCCATTTTAGTGTTTACTGTACATTTTGAAAGGAATTAAGTAAAAAAGACTCAACAATAGCTCAAAATTACCTGTGACTGCTGCTATTCCAATTGAATGAGTTATCAGCTAACAACTGATTAACCTTGGCCCTATTTGGAAAAAATACTGCTAGATCTGTGGCCAGAATGCAATGTTTCATGAGTCCTAAGACTTGCTTGTATTCACTATTGGACAATTTACTAAAGATGTTGTGACCCTTCTGGAAAAAAGAAAAAAAACAGAATTTAAAAAATTGTAATTCATGAAAAGTTTTATTTATATGTATACATAAAGGATAGATATTAAAATATTTACCTGTTGTAATATTGTGACTGTTTGATTGAAATGATGATGTTCCATTGTGGATGTGCTATATATTGCAGCAAGTGGTGACTCTGTTTCCAACATAAATTTATTGTTTTTGCCTCGGTGGTCTAAGTCATGACACAGGGCCGCAATAAACAGTGCCAAACACTGAAACATTTGTAACATATTACAAACTGGCATTTCAATATATGATTTATCTCTCAGAAGAGGTGGAAGATAATTACCTCATTTGGTGAAAATACTCCTGGAGCGTGTTTGATAATGCTGTACATTGAGTTGGCAACTGCAAATCCATGTGTCCAATTATGATATGGAACACGTCTGTAATTCTTTTTAACAGTCAAAGTGAATCTTATAACACTGTCAGTATCAAAGCGTGACAAACCAAACAAATCTTGGAACATAAAAATAGCATGGCGTGCTTTTTCGTAATCATCAAGTGCAAAAACACTGAAGTAGTAGCTGAAACACGACACACTAGAATAAATGCAATGAAAAGGATTGCACAAAACGAAAGTCAAATAGGAATACATTTAAGAGAAATTGCATACTCGTCAACTCCTGGTATGCTGTCTGGAATTCCTTGCGCATGCATTTTCTCCACTTCGTCTTCTGAACATGTGTTGTGATAGCTCAGTACTTCCAAAGCGACCCTGTACTTCTGCTCTGATCGAGCGATTTTATCGTAGAGTTTAGCATGATGCAAAGCTAAACCGCAGTAAACAGCAAATGTCTCAAAAGCTTCTTCATCTTCCTACAACAACAATTAGAAATTCATTAGCATCACTTGAGGATTCTATAGAGAATACGAATAAACACAGTTATCTTGGGAGGAAACGAAGATTGAAAAGAGTATGAGGATGGGGTTTTTGTACATTTTCTTTACATTGACATAGTAGGTCATTTGATGTAAATGCACCCGAAACAAATTATGCATATTAAATATTGTAAAGCATCATTTTATTTCACCTAAGTAAAATTATAGCTTTCAATAATGTTTCCAATTAAGAAATTGGATTTTTATTTTCTCTTCTTACTGATTACAATTCTAGTTCATAAACTGTTCAGACAATTGAATCGTTTATTTCATAAACCCATCAAGCGCCAAATTTTTCATTCGAGAAAACTGAGAAAAAGTTTCCCAGTTTTTGTGACTTCAAAATATTTTTTTATATTAAAGCAGTTGATAAATGAATATTTTTCAGTTAAATACGCACCAAACGATGTGTCTATGCTCATGGAATAATATTCCGCCGCTGACGCGCTTTTTAGATTTTGGCGTTTGACGAGTTTCTGAAATAAACGATTCAATTCAGGGGCTTGCAAAGGTGTTGGGAATGTTAACAGAAGAGAACGATGGCTCACAGGAACGATGGTGAACAACACAAGCAAACCAGTAGTTAATGCGAATTAAAAGTAGTAAAACTATGAAGGCAGCTCACGAACTCAATCTTTCGGCGTCGGGTTTCAAGCAAGCTCTAGTGGAATGTGCATGGCGGAATTTATCGAGGATAATACGCCAGGTTAGAACCTAATATGGTTTGTTTAAACAATATGTACAAATTTAGTTATAGTTATTTACTCGAATATTTTTTATATAATTAAAATACAAAAATAAGTCGATAAGTGGATTAACTGGAATTTTTAGGCTACATAACTCCCTTTTGCAAGTCTTGATCTTTTGATTCCATGTTTTTGCACGTTTTAGTGTTTTTACTGTACGTTTCAGAGAGTTTTACTGCATGAAAATCCGGTCTTCAGTTATGAAGAAAGTAGGAAGCAAGAACGTTATTTATTTGCAAGTTGTCGTGTTGCTTTTCATGTTTCCATTTTCTGTAAATTCCTAGAGAATTGTTTAGTGTACTTCGGTATTAATGGTTGGGTTGGTTATTAACTTATTGGTACAACTGTATAGCACATTTCTTCTATTTACCTACTCAGACTTTCATGAATTACATGACGCTGGTGTTCGTGTAATCCACTAACGATTTTGAAACATAGTTGGTAGAGTATTTATGGGTGACTGCAGTCAAAGAAGAGGATACATCCTGTAGGCTAACATCTTCCTCTGTGTATCACTCAAAATCAATTGAGAGTTATACCAAAACGATACTCTTAATCTACAATCATTTAAGTCAAATATTGACTGAAAGCCAAACTTTTTTCCATAAGAAATTCTACAGACTTTCAGTCAAATATTTTTCATAAGAAATTCTACAGAAGGGGCCATTTGTGTCAACTTAGTACATACCTAAATGTTGTCACCTATCATACTCATATCTAATTGATCATAATACTTTATCTTCTAAAAAAAGCGTGTAAGGTTTAATTTTTTTGAGTTGTGTGTAGTATAACTAGTATTTTAATATCACATACGAAATGATTTGTGTAGTAAGAAGTAGGTATTTTTAAAGTCATATAAAATAAATCCAATGTAGAAAAAATACAAGTAAACAAAGTTTACCATTCGCTATATCCTTTGTAAAGAAGATATGGAACAATTCATTTAGACACATCGTTTTAATAGATATTGTACTTACTTTGGTAAATGTTCCCACATGTTTGTTGACCATTTGTACAACTCCAATAACCACACCTCGAATAAAAATGGGCATGCACAATATAGACTGAGTGTGATATCCAGTCAATTGGTCCACCATCCGATTAAATCGGGGATCTGAATATGCATCATCTATATTGAGAATTTCACCTGTTAAGGCCACTTGCCCAGCTATTCCAGTACCTAACGGGAACCTGATAACAATGTAGAAAGTGATGCCACAAATATCAGAAATTTTACATAATAATACATAATGCATAACGAATACATCAAACATCCATCAATAAATCATATATCACTCATAAATAATACATAAATCACATTTTTACGTAAATATTTCTAGAAATTTTAAGACACACTGTACCTAATTTCTCGTGAAGAAGGCTGCTTCGCGCCTGCTTCGTCAACCATTTCACCAGCATTTTCCACTACGTCACTCACCCCTACGTCAAATATCCTTGCATAAAGCTCTTTAGTCTTTGAATCGACTAGGAACAAAGATGCCCTGTCTGCATCTACAAGCCTTTGTGCAAAATTCATTATTTTCATAACGAGGGCATCGATGCTCACCATATCTTGGAAAATTGACCTGTGAATATACAAGCAACATGTAGCATATACTTTGGAGGAAACTATTTTATATTAATTTGTTATCCAAATGAGGAATTTTGAGTTTTTATATAAATTATTCATATAAATCTTAAAACACTTTTGACGAGGAGTTAAAATTAGAGTTATAAGTACACAAATATATATTAAAAAATAAATTAATGGCACTATTATGATAAAATAAGCATAATAATAATAATAATAATAATAATAATAATAATAATAATAATAATAATAATAATAATAATAATAATTATTATTATTATTATTATTATTATTATTATTATTAGCCCCTCGAGTGGATCATGAGCAGCGTGCTAGCTTTTGAGAGGCGGCCCCGGGATCGATTCCCGACCGGGGCAAAAATGAAGCTGTAGCTTTCTATTCTAAATCGCCTCGGTTTCTATAGCTGTGATGAAATAAAACGGTCAGGCAGGCCAAGTATGCTAGATACGGTGATGGCAATACGTCATGCTCGCCACATGTCTCCCTTACCCCAGTGGTGGATAATAAATAAAAACAGGGCCCAGGCCTGTGAACACCGTAGGCTGGCTAAAGCCAAATTAACCCGACCCCATGATGCTAAACACATAATCATTATCTTAATAATAATAATGATAATAATAATAATAATAATAATAATAATAATAATAATAATAATAATAATAATTATTATTATTATTATTATTATTATTATTATTGTTGTTGTTGTTGTTGTAACTACTTTTATTATTGTAATAGCTGTTACTGTAAAAGGTTTGGGTAAAGGCTAATAATTAAATGCTCATTAAAACGAAAAAAAAAAAAAGAATTTTATGGCTGTCACATTTCCTCTCGAATAGCTTTTATTGTAACTAGCAGAATCCGCGATTCCATCGCAAAAAAAGGAAAACCTATTGAAAAATAACAAGAGAAAAGTACTATATTCGTCAAGCGTGGAAAATCGAAAAGATAAAAATATTGCTTGCAACTCACAAAACAAAACGACCAACACAACGTACTATATGGAATGTGGTGGATTATAAGTATGACGTAATAAAAAAATGACGGCAGATGGACGTTCTTTCTATTAATTTCAAGAAATAATTAAAATTTAGTGCTTATACTATAAAACGTGCTAATAAAAGCAAATGAAAACACATGTAATACCTTTCATGAAAAAACATGTTGTGTGGAATGTTCAAATAGGTTTCTAAACAAAAACCCTTAATGTTTTAAATCTATTGGCAGTAATTAATATGTACAGTCACAAACTAATACGTCTTCAAATTGTTTTAGGAGAAATTTGCCTTGTATCTTTGTATTTAAACACCTAGGAGTTTTCATTTACAATTTTGATATTTGAGTATTTTAATCAACAAATTTTGAGATATTGTCTTTAAATGGGTCATATATGTGTTCTCGCTTGCTTTTATTAACCGTTTTTTTAGTATAACCACTATTTATAGTACCTTAAATTAATGGAATGACCCCTTATGTTTCGTTTTTCGTTCATTAGAGAGTTTGTGCACGCCATAGCGGTCAGCATGATCGATTTTCTGCGCATGCGTAGATGCACTAAAGTGATGCGAAACTTAAACTGCGCAAGCGCAGAAGATCGATAGTGCTTTAACGTTCGAGGGTGCACAAATTCTCGATTATGTTGCTTTGTTGTGAAAGTTGCAATCGATCTATCGAAAGCAGTTGTTTTGTCGTCTAGTGCGAGCAAGCGTGGGCGTTTGGTTATGGTTAGCAAAGGAAAGATAGCGATGCTTTCAGTTACAAGCTTGAGTGAATTAAATATGTTTACAGCAAAAAAAGATACAGAAATCATATAAATTGTTACAAGCGTCAAACAAATCAAGTCGAGGACTTAATTTTGAAGAACACTAATTTCTTAGGGAAATAATGGGAGATGCATGTACATTTCACAAAATAAAAAAATATAGGTATTGCAACAAAACTATGACTTCCTCTCAATTACAATAAACTCTAGTGACCACATAGCACGTGGGGAGAGAACTGTCAGAACGGCTTACACGCTGACGGAACTGTAACTGTTGTGCTTTTTTTCGTGGTTGAGGGGTGACTATGCAACACAAATTTGCAAATATGGCCAAATATGCAAAACTATGCAATTATGGTGATATATGCAAAAATATGCGATATAAAAATAGCTTAAATTGGTTCTAAATCCCTCAAAACATATACAATTTGTTGAAAAGGGATGTTTTAGTTAACAGAAAAAATATGCAAATGCATATAAATCAAAGCTCTAGTAATTTCGTACATATGCTAAGCATTGTGGTGGATAGCAGCATTTCTTGCTGTAGTCCATTCCAACATACATGTCTAGATCTAAGTAAACATTTCAAATACGTCTTCAGAGATATGACATCAGAAATATGTTTAACTGTACGTTGTGTTAACAAGTCTGAATGGAGATGGTATTTTTCCAGAATTTGTAAATATTTCTCATTTCATTATTGTAGGAGAACAAGTATTGAATGACACGAAACAATATTTTGAGAGTTATGGTGAGCAACGTTCCTTATACGAATAAGTGGTCACTCATTAACGACTCATTCAAGAAAAAGGGATAAAAATCGAATAATAATCGGTCACTTAAGAAACATTCAATGTCCACTACGACTGCGAGCGTTTGGCACTCACTTCACCACGGCGAGCAGGAAGTCGTTGAGCGTGCGCTGCTTGTTCATGGAGACGTAGAGTTGCGCGTAGTGCAGCGCGATGCCGCCCCACACCAGGTAGCTGCTGGCGATCTCCTCGTCCTCCTCATGGAAGGGCGGCCCGGGGTCCCGCCGCCACAGCTCCAGCACGGCCGCCAGCTGCCCGTCGGGCTGCACCACCGGCTGGTACAGCACGTGCGTGCAGTCGCTCTGCAAAGGACAGGGCGCTCCAGGCGAGGTCGCGGCAAGGCAGAACCAACAATACATGAGGGAAGGAATAACAAAGAATACGAAGAAACTGGAAAAAATTCGGTGAAGAGAAAAATATGTAGAAAGAGAGAGGGCGTGAGTAAGGAGGATGAAAGGAGAATTAAGAAAGAAAAAAGAATAGAGGTGGAAGGAGGAAGAGGGAGAGAGATAAAGAGAGAAGGAAAATGAGAGAGAGAGGAAACACAGGTGGTGAAAAAGAGGAACCAGAAATAGAAAGACGGAAAAAGACTAAGGAAGAAAGGAGAGAAAGAAAATAGAAAAAAATAAAACAAAAAAAGATGAAGAAAGAAAAAAATGAAGAAAGAAAAACGATAAAGAAAGAAAAAAGATTAAGAAAGAGAAAAAGAGAAACAAGGAGAAAAAGAGAAAAAGTAAGAAGAGAGAGAGAGAGAGAGAGAGAGAGAGAGAGAGAGAGACGAGAGAGAAGGAAGAAAGGCCGAGATGGAGAGAAGGTAGTGAAGTAGGCGGCGAGCAGCGCGGGGGCTCACGTTGGCGTGGAAGGCGTGCGGGAAGCGCGGGTCGGGCTCCGCGCGCGACAGCCGCAGGGGCTCCTTGGTGCGCGCCACGTGGGCGGGGCCGGCGGGCACCTCGGCGCCGTGCGCGCCCTCCGACGACGACAGCCGCTGCACCTTGGGCTCTCCGCCCTCGCTGCAACACACCACACACGCGCCGCTCGCACACGCACAACGAAAAAGCCGCGCTGGGGAACCTGCCATATGGCGGCTGTATATTCTCCCCCGCTCATTGATTATTTACTGTCGAAGTCCAAAGTACAAGAAGATGGGCCAAAATTCCTTCTTATTTTGTACGGTACTAGTTGTTTCAATGTCTTTGTACAAGTTGTTTACAACACCACGTACATTTTATCCTTAGGTACGTACAGATAGCCAAGTTGGTGATGCTATGCTTTTCCTCAGTTGCTGAGACTAACTTAAGGCGAAACAGAAACGGGAAAAAACAAAGGTAAAGCCAAAGTATTAGGTTGTTTTTGTGCCGCCGAGCCTCAAGCAAATGCTCTCGGCAGGAAACAGTTGCCCCGGCCGAGACGTTTGTCGACGATGTTTCTGATCCTAAAGCCCAAAGAGCAAAATCCTTTATTCTTCAGTAATTCCGGGCGCGTTAACTACTATGATCGTTACTCTCGTAAGTGTAGTGTATGTTCTATCCCGGGAGGTGGCGGTGATCATTCCCCGTTGAAACACGCCATTTGGTATCGATCAACGAGTCTGCTTGTAGGATTATCCCCCTAGCTATCTCCGCGAACGGAATGCCGTCCCATCCGGAACAAGGCTCTGGTGTTCCGACACGTGCGATAATGCAGTGCAGATTAGTGTATATGAATAAACGAAGGGAGAAAGTCAGGATGACAAAGAAAACATTATGGCCCGTTTTTGAAGGTACTTCTCCGGCATTCACTGGGTATTGATATGGGAAAGCATAACAAATTACCGACCAGAGACGTTTGCCGCTAGAATTTTCCTGCGGACAGTAGTCGATAGTGTTGTCATCAGTCTTCAGGAGACGTTATTAATTCCATTCAA
Organism: Teleogryllus occipitalis; assembly: GCA_011170035.1. Lineage (NCBI taxonomy): Eukaryota > Metazoa > Arthropoda > Insecta > Orthoptera > Gryllidae > Teleogryllus > Teleogryllus occipitalis. The sequence goes on along the minus strand of BLKR01002458.1, from coordinate 169,750 downwards.
TGAAAAATTCCAAAGTGTTTTATGTTCAAAAGAAATATTGTTAACAGGAGTAAAACATAAATAGTGCGAAATGCACGTCGATGGCGATGATGGTAGTGACAATGGTGACGGGTTCGGGATCGGAATAGGGGCGGAACAGTGGTCGGAAATGGGATCGGAATAGGGGTGGAATAGGGGTCGGAAATGGGGGAGGAACAGAGGTCGGAATAGAGGTCGAAATAGGGGTGGAATAGGGGGTTGGAAATGAAGGAATAGGGGTCAGAATAGGGGAGGAAGAGAGGCAGAATTGGCGTCGGAATAGGGGTCGGAATAGAGGTCGAAATAAGGGCGAAGAAAGGGTCGGAACAGGAGCGGAGTACGGTGTGGAGTAGGAGTCGGATTAGGGGTCGAAATAGGAGTGGAAAAAGGGTCGGTACAGGGGCGGAGTACGGTGTGGAATAGGTATCGGAATAGGGGACGGAATAGCAGGCAGGATGTGTCGGAGCGGGAGGTGATAACGCTTGTGACGGCAACAGTGGCGATGGTGATGATGAAACTGCCAAGAGTCGTGAGTGGGCACCTGGAGTCGAGGCCGAGGTACTGCGCGAGCACCTCGGGGCTGGCGCGGTCCGCCAGGAAGAGGCGGAAGCCGTCCGCGGCCACGGCCTGGCAGATGCACGCGGCCAGCTCCCACAGCACGTGCGCCTGCGCCGGCCGCTGCTGCAGCGAGCGCGTCAGCTCCTGCAGCATCTGCCGCTTGTCCGCGTGCACGCAGAACTGCAACACGCGCGCCCACGCGTCACCACCACGGCCGCGCCTCCCTCGCCAGTCGCTCTCGAGGCACTCTTGGAAGGAGATAGTAACGAGAGTAGCCTCTCGTTACTACCGTGAGAGTAGCCTCTCATAACTCTTTGAAGGAGGTAGTAACCAACGGGTAGTAACGAGATAAGCCATACCTGCCACAGCAAGTGTCACGAAATTCGTAAATGTTAATATCTCGAGTTTGCTGATGGGGGTATATCTTTTTACAATGTATGTGTGCTTCATATTTATGAAGGCTTTGGGGCAGTAGCAAGATGAGACACTCTTCGATCAAAATCGAGATGTATCAAATTTAAAAATGCCGAAAGCCTTGCTGTGGCTTACGTTCTTACTCTCCCCAAGCCCCTTAAATAATGCACACAGTACCTGTAATTATTAAATGTAAGTAGTACTTTTAATTTCTTAAAAATATTGATATTTTTTGCAAAAAGTTGGCAGTACTAATTCAAAATAATAAGAGAAATGTGTTTGCAAATCTAAAAATGAAGGTTATGTTCTTCAGTTCAAGAATTCAGTTCTCTAAACATAGCAAACATTTAAAACTTTCAGAACATTCATGTTTCAGGCACTCAGCGGCCTTGATGGTCTTTAAGACTGCACTGATAAAAGGTACCATGTTCCATTTTTCAGTTCATTAAAAAAAAAAACAGAAAGTTCTTACTCTCAATCAATTTTCTTCAAGTTTTAATCAATTAATCCTTTCGAAATCTTTCAAACATTTTGTTCTCTTGATACTAAATAATTTGGAAATAATATACTGAATCGACTCACCAATTGTTTATATACAAATTGATAAAAATATGTAGTTTTTCATAAAAAATGTGGAATTGTTTAATAATTTAATTAAAAATTATTCCAATTCCTAGCGCCAACAGCGTTGTCGGCTCTGGACACACGCGAACAGGGTTTAAGGAATGGGTCTTGATTTTTCAGTTGACTTATGAGAGAAAGGAATGAAGAGTTTTCTTTAACGTACGGTTTTATTCTTCTATAACCAGAAACTTTGCCATTATAATTACGATGTAATCAAAATTATGTAATATTGTAATCTAGAGTTTTAGAGTTTCAATCAAGTTTAATGACTCTCCAAAGTTGACAACTCAAAAAATTGGCATTGGCATCAGAACCTAATCATTAGAGACCAGCTTTTTATGTAGTTACAAATTTTTTGTCTTTCTACTTATCGTTTTCAAAACTGAAATCTTCGTGAATGATCGTCATCCTAACAAAATATCCAATTTTTCCGTAACGTAGTTTTACATACTTAGTACAATATTACATATTTTACATATTTTGCTATTTTGACCAAATATTTTTTATCTATTTTCTTTAATATTATTGCATCTTTTTATGAAAAGGCCTTATTTTAAAAAGTAAGAATTTTTTCGTACATAATTTCTGAGTGCTTGCGACTCGAGGTGCGCAACGGCGCTACGGTCGAGGTACGCGGTCGAATTTTCTTACAGTTCGGCACGCCTGCTTCAGTTATCTCTGTGACCGAAGTCACACCTTTCAGTCGCTGAAGTCGCGTTTCGTGACCTTTAACCTTAATTTCCGATCGCCGACGTGTAAAACAATTCGATGAGAATGCTGCACGCTGCATGGATTGTTTGCTGGTCGTAGATATCGCCAGTTTGTACGAGGTACGAGTTTGTACGTATTGCGACTAGTCTAGCTGGTAAACTACAGTCCTGGATTGCAATAGGTAAAGCTTGTATTACTGATGGAAAAGTTGTAAAGTGCAAAATGTGCATCAACTTGTGTTCTCAAAATGATTTTTAAAACGTTTGTATTATTTTTAAAATTTGCTTAGGAAATTTTCGATAAATGTAATTTCAAATTAGGTTAATGTGTTTTATAATTAGTGTATTTTAATATTAGATACTATATCCGATTTTACATATTTATTACATATTCTTACTGTTTTCATTACATATTTATGTACATATTTTGACGTTTCATACTACACATTTTTCCGGTCTCAACTAATTATCATCCTAGTCATCATCCATTTCGATTTACACGTCAGATTTTTAATAAATTGTCCAAAAATATATTCACGATCGACAAAAAAGTAAATCCAGAATGATTAACAAGGTCCCGAATACTGTTGTTCGCTGGTATAGAATAACGGGTCGTATATCCTAGGCTGTCATTTCTTCCAATCGACAAGCAATTTTTCAATTTGCTTGGCCGCTTAAATATTCTCATTAAGAGCTGGCAGGCACCATTCATTAGCCTGCTTGCTACCGTGTTACGCTACACACACGACGACTACAGCTGCGCAGAATGTATATTCAAATCTCGGCGTCCCCAAAAAGAAAACACCTGGCTCCTCTCCAACAAGCTGTCATCGAGAGAACCGCATGTCCCCTGGAGACAGGGACCTCTAAACTCCACCCGTGCGAGAAGCAGCATTGTTTTGGTTGCCACGTACCCGTGTTGCAACGATAATTAATACGTGAGTTGACCCTACTTCGTCATTATTGAAAAGCCTCGCAAGGAGAAAAGATGCTATTTAATGTTAAAAGGGAAGAGGGAATCGCGGATCTTCCGCTTCTTAATGAGTTAGAGATGTAGAGTAGGAAATTGATTAAAACAATTACCAATTATTATTTTTCAACTAAGGTCGAACCACTTAATATCGCTTTCTCCGCAAATTTAAAGTCTAGTCAAATCAATATTTCTTTCTAAGAAGAGAGACTCAAATTAGTTTCATAGGAGATCGCAAAGAAGGAAGTTCGGCGCCCTTACGCTGCAATATCAACCCTAGGAGCAGCTTCTGCAGCAACTTTTTGCCTCTCGGCCTGCGCTGGCGGAGTGAGGTGGGGTGGGGCGGGGAGAGAAGAGGAGGGGGAGGGAGGGCAGGAAGCGGAGGCCCCGGGGCGCCGGACGCGCCGCATTCGGTGCCGTGACGTCAGCGCTCGCCACACGCCCACCCTCCCACGCGCCTCGTCCAGCGTTGCCCCGCCCCATCTCCCTCCCTCTGCTTCGGGGCCGAGCCCTCTATCTCATCCTCCGCTTCTCACACACATCCCGCGCACCTCTTCTGGTCACGCAATCTCCCTCCTGTACAGCCTCTCGTCTTGCTCCCATAAACTACGTCTCGCAGAGTTCATTTGGCTTGAAAATAACCTTCAAGGCAGAAATGCGCCGCTTATGGAAAACAAGTTTACATCGTATTCCAAAACATTGGAAATATTAATTTTAGAAGAAAATGAACTGAACCCGTTTTGTTTTGATAATTTTGAAACCCATCAAAATGGGAAATTATTGTTTATATACGAATGTTCCTAATCCATGTATCATCATTCTTAGCTTTTTAGCAATTTGTCGCTTCTCATTGATTATAATCAATCAATCAAAAATAATAAAATTAAGGGAATCAAGATTTGATTATAAAATGAAAAGCAAATTTGGTTGAAGTGATTATAAAGGTAATAAAATGCTGCAGAATTTGTTTATTGTAAGAGACGAACATTTTCTCCAAGGGTTGAAAATAGCCTTTAATCGAACGCAAGTCGAGTCGACAGGAACTAGGTATTTGATGCTGGTATGAACGATTTTGGAGAAGGGAATTTACACAGCTTCACAATCCTAGGCCAAGTTTTTTCAAACGGAACGAATAACCGAATAAGCATATTCTAACATGTAATACATGCAAGTAGCATTTACTAATAGTACCAGAGTCGACTGAACAACTCTTAAGCTAACGAATAAAAGAACAAAGGCGGAAACAAAGAAAACGATTGAAACCAATTCTCGTTACAAATGAGATTCAAATGAAGAGGAGAAGTAGATTCCGAACAAAAGCAATTTAACAGTAACGAGAAAGAACAACTTCTACGAATTTTATTACAAGAACTTTTATTTAAAAAATAGTTTTCAATGTTGGAGTTGACACGTAAATTATTCTGGTTATGTAAAACTCCTTTTTGTACTTTTAAAATGTAGACGAATAAGATGAAATCTATCGCGACGACTCTTCCTCAATCCTGCAAGTCCCGACTGCGACCCGAAAGAAAACTCATCATCCCTTGATCTCATTACAACCTATTGCCAATGCATTTCTTCCGAGGACTAGCGCCGCGAGCACTATCGTTCAAAGCAGATAAAAAGCGACGTCGCCCATTGCTACTTACCTTCCAGCGGGACAGGCTCGTCTTCCTCCCGTTCTTACCTACAAAGAGAAGGAAAGCTTTATAAAGGCGGCGGAGATGGGCTTCAGCACAGCACTGCTCACTACGTGCATTTACTATCTTCAAAGCATTAGCTTCTCATTTAAAAATCCATTAATTTTAATGAAATGGAGATACGAGGCGAGTACAGGGATTGCGGCACGAAGTACGAGTCTCCGGACGCTGCTAATCAGCAGAGGCTTCAATGCAGATTGCTCTTTCCTTGACAGTGCACGTTTTCTCTGAGTTTTCCTTGACAGTTCGTTTTCGCTTAGGACGCCACAAGGAAATGCCTTTATGTGATAAAGAACAGCGATCTAAATGCAGACCTCGTACCTGACACGAAGAATTATTTTCAGTGAGCTGATAATTACAAAGGAAATTACTTAATATTCTTCCAAAGAGGGGCTTCTGTAATAAACAGATTGAATTAATAGAAATACTCTCGCATTTTTTGTGATTATTTAATATTATTTACATTCCTAGAAGAAGAAAGCAAATATTGAAAAAAAATTACGAAGCCCTTGCCCATGAGGGGCGTCTACGGTTTCATTAGACCCCCAGGAACTCGGGTAATATCCGCAAACAATGAAACAGTTTCGATTTTCTTTGAAATGCAAATGTAAATGTTTAGTCGGCCTATTCTCAGTCTGTGGGTACCGACTGAACTCTCATACACATTGCGTCACTGCTTACGGCACAGCTGACGTCATCGGACAGCAAATCTCAAAGGAAGAGGGTGCAGGCCATTATTTACTATTGAAGCGTTGCTTTATGGAACAGCTTATTTTAATATTCTTGGTATTGCTACTTTCAAACATAAACACTGCAATAAAATAGTTGTGACAGTGTTCTATGTACCAAACATAAACCATTTTAATGAAAGAATGTTGGGGCCATGCTGTCCTTGAGACGGGGTTTTTACAGGATGAGCAATTGGAGAGTTGAAGTCTCACTGAAATTTTATTTCTCGTGAAAGAACCCAGCTCCGTTACAATATGTGAAGAATGTTGTACAGTATATGGTATAGACGATAATATACCAAATTGTTATTCCAGGCTGAAGATTTTGTGATATTTTTGTTAAAATATTTAATTTATTCCAATGTTATACGAGAGTATTCGTAGTTCTGGAGCAGAATGCGCTACTTTTTGAAAAAGCATTTTGTGTGGTTTTGTTTAGCACCATTTTTGCAGAAGCAGACCACTAGTGTTTTGTAGGTAATTTTTACATCTTTAAGATGTGTACGAAGGAAATATTGAATGTGTGCGTAGAAAGAAGTGAGGATAATTCAGTCGATGAGTACAGTATTAGAAAAGGCGGAACCCAAATATTTGCATTTCTCAGACAAATAAAACACTGTCCCAATGTTTTTAGATTTTGTCAGAGTTCTTGGGTGTCTGACAAAACCGTAGGCTCCCTTCACACAGTCGGACGCGGCATAGTTTTTTTTATATCTGCGTGTATTTGAAATTAGCAAAATAGTTATATTATGCTGTTTAGGTTTTTTGCTTTCTTTGTAATTATAACTTGTTCAAGTTATTACCACCGGCAATGCTCATCGCAATTAATATCTTAACAACAACAACAACAACAACAACAACAATAATAATAATAATAATAATAATAATAATAATACAAAAGATAAACAGAAAAAGGAGAAACAAGGAGAAACAGAAGAAGGAGAAATTGAAGAAGAAGAAGAAGAAGAAGGAGGAATACAAAAAGAAGCGTAAGAAGACGAAGAAACAAAAGAAGAAGAAACAGATAGAGAAACAAGGAGCAACAGAAGAAGAGAAGAAGACCGAAGGAGAAACAGAGAAGTAGAAGAAGGAGGAACATAAGAAGGAGAAACATAAGAAGGAGAAACATAAGAAGAAGAAACATAAGAAGAAAGAGAAGGAAGAGGAGGAAGAGGAAGAGGAGGAGGAGAACGCACTGACCGGCGGCGCCGGCGCCCGCGGCGGAGGCGGAGGCGGGGTCGAGGCGCTGCTTGGCGCGGCGCGTGCCGCGGATCACCCAGCGCTCCAGCTGCTCCAGCTGCACCTCCTCCATCACGAAGCGCTCCAGGAAGTCCGCGTGCGCGCGCAGGAAGGCCGCCACCTGCTCCGCGCTCGGCTCTGCAACACAACCGTCTTCATCGCCCTTGTCCTCGGCTCAAGGAGGAATGCAATTATTTAAATAAATAGCTCTCCATGTTCTCGCGGCATGAAGGCGATGTCTTCATAAGGGATAATAAGCTATATCTGTTTTCTGATCTACCCTTACCAGCAGATTTTATTACAGGGGCGCGCATATTCCCATGCAGAGATCACAAAGTTCATGAGAGCGTGCATAGCTTGAATTTCTCCCCAATGTACGTCACTCACAGTTGTGAACTATTATGAAATTTAAATAAATAAAAATAAAAAAACAAATCACCATCCACACACGGCAGGTCTAAGGGCACAAGCAGGCAGGATGCGGCGCCTCACCCCACGCGGCTCGCTGTGTTTACTGTTTGTGCAAAGCAAAACACGATTTTGATCCTGCCGCGCCGCTTCCAGTCGCGGCCTGTCTGTTTGTTTCCTAAAGTGATCCATTAACCAACAAGTGCAACAACACAACAGACCAACTTCGTTATTAGTTAAAGTAACATAAACATTATTAAGTGGCTTTCTTTACAATTAAGATGTTTTTATACTCAAATTAAAAACTTTTTTTTCAAAAGGTACTTTTCTGAACTCTCGTTTTTTTCCCCCTGTGCTCTTCATATAAGAATTTTATGGTAACACCAAGTGAATCACAACCGCAGCCAACCAATCAAATCACAGCTAATGAATTACAACTGATATTATCATGATCTTACTCTTTTATTTTCCTCGGCGCGTCACCGTGCATGTAGCTCAATGTACCGATGCGCAACTGACTTCACGAGTGAAACATAAACCAGATATGTAGGCAACCTGAGTTAAAAACGTTTTCTTTCAACAGGTCAGTGTGTTAACATTAAATTTCTTTAAAAAGCTGATTTCTTACAACTGCTGTACACAGAGGATTTCGAAAAATAAACATTAGTTTCAATGAACCTAATTTTAAACAATGCGTGTTCAAGAATTAGATATACATTAGACTAATTCAATATTTTTATATTAAGAATGAGACATTGCACAAAATTCAATGCAAGATTAAAGAATAGGGCTTGAACATAAAGTAACTGAATTTAAACCAGAGCACAGAAGGCACGAGTGTATCTAAGAAAAGACTGCTTTATATAAAAATAAAACATATTTTACAGTTAGTTAACCTGTTGGCACTGAGAATCAAACTCCACGGTTGTCTTCAAAATTAGCAGTATCGGTCAGCGAGAATATGAATACTTAATCAAATCCCAGCCAATGAATATCATAGAGCCGAATCAATGAAGGTTTCAATGAAGAGCAATGATCTATTCACCACAGTGATTTCACATTGAGTTGTAAAGCCGAATGAAATTACGTTAGTACAGAATTGGAAATTCTATTACTAAAATTAATATGATCACATACAATGATTTATTGATTCAAATGCGAATGTCCAGTACTGATGAGTAACGAGCAAGTATTGTAAGGTATTACAAGGCACCAAATAGATAAAGAAGAAATACATCATGGAATTTTGTGCAACGATTTTATACAATAAAATTAAGTTACTAAATAACACCTTTTCGCGAATCAGCAAGGGGTGATATATACATTCAAAAGGAATTAATTACTTTAACTATTATCATATTAATTAGCTATTATTGCCAACACAGTTGAATAATAACCTTTAAATATTAATAAGCTTTTGTATTAAACACGCACGCACGATTATGCGCAAACTTACATGCACAGACAGAAGTATTTTAAATGCTATTATCTGATAGCAGAAGACATTGTCAACAAAATAGAGTTCAATATTTAATACACAAATAAATGAAACAAATAAACAAATGCAAGAAAAACAAAATCTGTAAAATAAAGAGCAGTACTATTAATTATAACCATTAAAACAAATAAATAAACTCATCGTGAATATTACTTTCAAGATTGATTTGTAATAATTTTTTTGAATCTAACATTTGTAACAAACGAATTCATAGATAAATAGACGCGTAAATTAGTAATCACAAAACACCCTACGAATGTATTGACTTCCAAGACTGTTTTTCATTATATCCAACACTTTTTAACGACTATGTCTTCAATCTATGAACGCGGACCGTCGGTGTACCTCGCGCCCCAAGAAAAGTGCGAGGGATCGATCTGACGCCCTCCTACCTCCAGCAGCCCCGCCGCCACCGGAGCGTAATCCTTTACCTGCGCCTCTCCTGCGCCGCATGATGGCGTCCAGCTTGCGACTGCGCTCGCGCCCTCCCGCCCCGGCGGCTAATATACCGCTTGTTTACCAGCGGCCGCCGCTCCGCTCGGCGCGGGGCCGCGCGATGCCGCCATAAACAAGTCCGCGGCGCGCACCCCTCCCGCGCGGGCGGCCGGCCGGACTTGCGTCAGCGGGGCGCGGGGCCGGCCCCGGGCGTAAAACGCGCGTGACGAGGCGCCTCAAACGACACGGCGCGGCGCGGCGCGGCGCCGACACGCACGCGGGATGATGAAGTGACCGGGTGGGCGGGAGCGCGAGCGGGTACGGAGAGGAGACGGAGCGAAGAAGTTGCGAAGAAGGTGCAAGAAGTTGCGAAGAACCGGGTGGGAGGAAACGCGAGCGGGGACGGAGCAAAGAAAGTGCGAAGGAGGAGCGAAGACGGAGCCAGGAGGGAGCGGAGACGATATGAAGTTGGAGCAAAGGCCGAGCTAAGACGGAGCGACGACGGAGCGAAGACGGAGCCAGGAGGGAGCGAAGACGGAGTGTAGTTGGAGTGAAGGCGGAGCTAAGACGGAGCGACGACGGAGTGAAGACGGAGCCAGGAGGGAGCGGAGACGGAGTGAATTTAGAGCGAAGGCGGAGATAAGACGGAGCGAAGGCGGGGCTAAAACGAGGCGAAGACAAACCCAGGAGAAAGAGGAGACGGAGTGAATTTGGAGCGAAGGTGGAGTTAAGACGGAACGAAGGCGGAGCTAAGACGGAGCGAAGACGGAGTGAAGACGGACCAGGAGGGAGCGGAGACGGAGTGAATTTAGAGCGAAGGCGGAGTTAAGACGGAGCGACGACGGAGCTAAGACGGAGCGAAGACGAAGGTAAGGATATAGCGGAGATGGAGTGGGTGCGTGGCGGGTTTGATGTGGCCGCGGGCCGGTCGCGGGGCGGAGCGAGATCATGACTGAACAGAGGGGAGGAGGGTGAGAACGGGAGCTGGGGCGAGTGTCCTGGGGTGAGGCTAGGTGCTGGGATTGGAGCTTGACGGGAGTTGGGGCCGGGTGAGTTAGAACGGGGTCGTAGCTGAAGGCAGGGCGAGAAGGAGAGGGCAGGTCCGTGGAGCGGGGAGGAGCGGAGCAGGGGGGATGGGAGAAAGGCAGGGAGCACCGGTCCTGCCATCGTTCTCTTTATAGAAAGCCAAGGTGATGGAGAAGCACAAGGTGAAGGTGAAGGTGAAGGCGAAAATGAAGGATTTTCGGACGCAGAGACACCAAGTTGGAAGTATGAAGAAAGGGAAGGGATGGTGAAGGGAATGTGAAATTACAAATGCTGAGATTAACCCCTTGCTTTAGATATTACACACTATACCTTTTTTGTCCTAAAATTGGACATTATTTTTCGCTGTTTTCTCACGGTTATTAAATAAACAGTACGTGTTGGTGGAAATCAATGGTACTCTGGGAGTTTGGTCAGTGGAGTTTGGTCAGTGGAGTTTGGTCTGGTGAGTGTTGTTCAGCCTAAAGGTGGACATACACGACCCTTATTGGCTTATACTAATATAACCTACAATTGAACATTTTTCGAATGAATGTAGACTGGAAGTTACAGAATCGTGATCTGAATTATATATATATATATATATATATATATATATATATATATATATATATATATATATATATATATATATATATATATATACGTGTACCGGCTGTTCAAAGATGATTCATTCTACCAATAACAATCCTAGAAGAGATGCAGATTGACGAAAACATGGGGCTGACGTGCGGGATGCGTTGAGGGCAGGAACGAGGCGTGTGACGTAATATGCGTCGCAAGACGACAACGAAAGACGTAGCCTGCCGTACAGTGGGTGCGAATAGAACAAAAATACACTTTTCTGATTCAGAAGGAAAAATTACAACAAAATGTAAAATAAAAATCGACGAAAGAAAATAAACAAGATAGATCACATGTACCTATGATCGATTTTAATTCAAGGTTTCCGTTTCATTTTTAGCCATCTTTTCCTTTCTTGCAGGTGTTAGGTAGAATTGCCCCTCTGAATCAGAAATGATCTATCCGTCTCTTCGTGAATCTTTCTGTACATCGTATTCCTAATTATTTGCTCTTGTAAAGCTCTTGCTTTTAAAGTCTTACCTCCTGCAGCCTTTCCAAATCTCGGACTCAATTACTTCAGTATGAGATTCCGTCATTTATTTTAAGGCTTCCAATTTTATTTAGCCGCCTTTCACTCTTCTTAAGAAGTTCGTTTCTGGTGCTCGGAAGGTTTTTTTTCTTATTCTGTAATAACGCTCATTTTATTGCCTTTCGTTAATAACTGTATGATCATTGCTTACAAAATCTAAAGGTAGCTTCACGTGTAATTTTTTGCCTTAGATTTTCACGAATTATGCGGCAAATATGTTAAAATTTGATAACTTTGTTTTCTACGTCGTTAGTTCTTTAATGCGAGACATAGTCCCGTAGGTTCTAGAAATAGGTTATTTTATTCAAAGAAAATTTTCTTTTGAACAATTTTTGAGTGGACCGTACTATTTGTCCTTGGTAATTTGGGAATTTGAATTGATGTACTGATGTTTTGGGGTTCTGATGTTACAGGGGGGACAAATAAATGTTACGCCCTTCAAGGTCATGAAGGGAGATCGAAGATATAAGTTTTTGCCAATGAACATATAGTCGGATTTTTCATACCTCGAAGTTACACAGGGGCATCATTTGCCCCTGATTGTTAGTTATCTGCACATGAGCCACTGTTCGGCGGGTAAACGACATCTCATTGACTGTCAGAACGTGACCTTCTGAACACCAGTGCTTGGTAAATTGCCTAACAATTAGGGGCAAATTTCACATTAAATTCTCTCGTGTTTATTGTCAACAAGTGATCCTCTTCTTATCCTAAAAGTTGTTGATATTTATTCTAAGACATTCTAAATTCCTAATGTAAGTACGTATTAGCGGATACATAGACCACTGCAAATCATCTTCACGCTCTTGAATAATTGGACAATGATCTGTAGGCAGAAGGGAGTTTACTGATATTTTCTTTTTCTTTAAGAATATTGCCAATATAGTGAAAATGAGATGAAAAATGTCAGCGGTAGATTATAGCCTTGCTTAAATGACCTGTTAACACTCATTCAGTTTGTTTTCCTTCATGGTACGTTTATAATATTTTTTAACTTTTTAGTAACAAATGTCTAAACATGAAATGGAAAAATATTATCTCTTACCATAGTGCAATAACGCAATGCAATCTCTCTCTCTCTCTCTCTCTCTCTCTCTCTCTCTCTCTCTCTCTCTCTCTCTCTCGCTCACACACACACACACACACACACACACACACACTCCCTCTCCCTCCATCCTCTCTCTATATATATATATATATATATATATATATATATATATATATATATATATAGTGTGTGTGTGTGTGTGTGAACATATGAATTTTGATTTTAATATAATTAACATTTTTAGTTTTAACAATTTTTTTAAGCTGGTTGAACAGCAGTATTCAACTATACTGCTAGATCAGCTTACTGCTATTCAGAGTACAACAGCAGCATTCAAGAATTAAGATATTCTTTGTACACTATATTTTCCCATTCTGAACTTCCCCCTTTTTATCCTAAATTCGATGTAGAAGATTCATATAATTGGGCTAGAGATGATTCGATCTCTACGGCAGCACCTTTCCTCCCTCGATTTTTCCGTCTGCCTGGGCCCACTGTGCGGGGGTGACGTGGTCGGCGTGCGCTTGGCCGCCAGACGCCTCATGCGTGGCGCGTGCCTGGCCTTAGCGGGGCCGCGCATGCGCCGGCCTGCGTCAGCGCGCGTCCGTCGAACCTGACGAACGGGCGCGAGCCTCGGGCGCGAAAGGCCGCGCCGCGTCAACCGCCCGCTGACTCAGAGGGACGCCCCGCACGTGCCCCGGCGCCGGACGAGCCGTCGCGCGGCATGGCACGTGGCGGCACGTGCCACGTGCAGGAATCGTCCTTGATGCACTAGGTCGCCGACGGGACGCGCTGGGTCACGTGGCGGTCGGCGCAACTGTACTGGCTGGTGATGAGAATTTCCCGTAGGTAGGATTGATTATTTCTTTTTTTTTTCGTTTTTTTCGTTTGTCAACTGCTAAGGCCATTGTGTCAATAAATGGAGTGAAACTTACTATCACGGGAAGTGGCGGTGGTCCTCTCGCGTTGGGTGGTGAGATCCGGTGCCGACCTACGCGTCGGCAAGAGGGGTTTTTCTCCATCTAAATATCTCCCACCAGAAGGACATCGCCCCAGCTTGTATAAGCTCAATGCTCCCGACATGGGGTAGTGTAGTGCATGTAGGAGTAAGTGTGTGTAAGTAAAGGGTGGTGATAAGAGACGGAAGAGGAAGGAAAGATCGCACGTTGCACGCTGCATGTGGCTCGTTTGGTACTCTTCCGGCCTTCACTTGGTATTGATCAAATTACGGAAAACTACCGAGCGGCCGGGTTAGAATTCTCCTCCAACCGGTGGCTGAATTTGACTCAGCTATCTAGTTGGTGTCCAATATCCAGTCATCGTCTATCCTAATCTTAACTCGAACCCTAGGACCTCACGGTCAGAGGCACTACAGTGTACACCTCAGTCGACAGAGGGTAGAATTCGAAAGAAACCATCGTTACTCGGTGCATTATTCAAAGCAAGAAGAGGTGATCCTCCATGGGTGTAAATGTGGACAAGATAATCAAAACCACCATACGCCGCGCGAGAGGATCTCATTTCGACAATTCTGCAATGACAACAGGGAATAGAAGTTGTTAAACTTTCATTTGTGTATAGGACGTTTCAATAAAGGAACAAATGAACTGTACTAGTGCTAGAGACTTTCTCTCAGAATTCAAAAATTGAAGAAAAAATTAAATAAATTGCAATACGTTGTTTTATATTATTATTATTATTATTATTATTATTATTATTATTATTATTATTATACTTGAGATTTTGTAGGTTAAAGTCAAGGTTAGCACATGGATTTTGTAAAATGTTATTTAGTAGACATGCACTTAATAGTAATATAATAATAATAATAATAATAATAATAATAATAATAATAATAATAATAATAGTAATAATAATAGTAATGCCGATACGGATAGCCGAGATCGCTAAGGCAATAGTGCCGAGGCGTTCTCGGATGGAAGGATTGCGGTTTCGCAATCCGTCGCGGGCATGAGTGTGTTTGTGTGTAGTCCATTCATCCTTCATTATCGTCATTCGATATTCCAACCTCCCAGGACTAGCTACCCTGGGGGATAAAAATTGGATTCGACATAATGGTGATCCTCCCAAAAAGGAGTCACATACACTTGCTACGGAATAAATGTAACTGAGCTTCGGTAAGTGCAGTGTATGTCCGCGTGGTCCTAGACGGCTAATTTGCGACCTAATAATAATAATAATAATAATAATAATAATAATAATAATAATAATAATAATGGCACACGTTAAAAGTAAAAACTTTTGGATAAATAATATTTCCCAGATATTATGAGGCCCTTTCAATCCAATGTCGTGTTAGCGGTCTCAGTCAAAATCTCTTTTTGATAATGAGACTCAGCTCCAATGAAAGGAAGTTCTGGTAATTTTTTTACCTTTTCTGAAATGGAATGAAAGCTCGCGTCCAAATTGGTCTTCTGCTGGTGACTGGATACTAGTATTGGAAGAGTTAAAAATACTTTTTTTTCTACCTTTCCGAAGTACCTAATTTTTGTGATTAAACCTGGATTATCTGTTCCCTCAAGAGCAAATTCTTAATTGCCTAAATATTTTCATTACGTTAGTCAATATACATGAGCAAATATAATTAACACGGGTGAGAATCAAGAGGTGTCGAAATGTCTCGAAAGATTTTATACAGCAAATCTTTCGATACTAGTTACTACTGACACAGACTTCCTTGTAACGAATATTCGAGATTCAGACCTATTGGACACGTCCTTCTTTCTTTTGACAGAGAAATGGAACACGAGATTGTGCTAAATCAGTCCAGACAAAATTTATATTCATAACTAAACCCCTAACAGAATGTGACAATTTCAGGAAGGTGATTCGTAAAAGGCATATACAGTCACAACAAATAATTTAAAGGAGAGACGACTTCTTAACCATTTTGGATACTTGCCTTTTAAAATCCCAAAACCTTGAAACTTTTAATATCAGTAATATCAACAAACTAACAAGCCTTTTATGCAGATATCAGAAACAAAAGCTACAAATGTCTGTGACATGTACGGAAGGTCAAAGAGGACCACTTTTTGCCAGTCAACTTTTGGGAACGTGATGGTTAGACAAGCAATCATGCATAGGTGTTTGGCAAGTACACAAAATCACTTTGACAGCGTCAGAACGCGACCTGCTGAACAGGAGTATATACACAGAGTTTCTTACATAATCTCTTGGTTTTAATTTCATACACTATTTAAAAAATGTGAAAATCGTTTCAGGCAAAACCTCATCGTTTGAGAGAGATGGGTTGTAGCTGATAACTGAAAAATATCCATCTTTCACAGTTACTTACTCCTCTGCAATTTACTGGCAAAAGTCTTTGGAAAGTCACAAACGCAAAAAATCCTCCCCATCCATGGCGTGTCAGTGCCCAACTGACCCACGCCAATACACCATCTTCAAGCGGGTCGTCGTGGAGGAAACGCGAAGTACGTAAACGTCTGTGAGCACCGGTGAAGCTGAGACTAACACAGCCGCCCTCCTTTCATCGCGTGTCGCTCGCTTGTAAGCGCCTCGGGCGCAGCTTCCGTATGTTGCAGCTACAGACAGCAGCGGCGACGCCGGCGACGCCGACGGAGCGCGCGAAACTGGCTCCGCGCCCACAGTGGGACGGATGTTTAGAATTCTCTGCGGCGAATCCACTAACATATTTACTAAAACTACAAAAACTTTATATTTTATATGAAATCTAACTTTATATTAAGCTCTACATTTAAGCTAGGTAGGCTGAATAGGCAAGCAATGGAACGTAGAAATGAATCGTGTATGATGAATGAACACTGAAACATTACTACCAGACTGTGCTTGATTTATAAAATTCGAAGCCCGGAATGCGCTCCAAATTAATGATTTATTTTATATAAGTAGTTATATAATGTAAATAATATAATTTAATAATTATTTATTGCCGTTTTGTCGCGTTGTGACAGAAATCAAACCCTGCTACCAGGGAATCCAAATGAATCGAGTCGAGTTCGAAGGGTGGTCACAGATGTTTTAAGACCAGAAGGCGGTTGCACCTCGCGCCGATCTCCATTAATGAATGCGCGCCGTATTTGCGCGATGCTGTGTTGAAAGTATTGATTCCCACAGCGTCAGCTACTGAGTTCATTAGTCTCGTTCGTGTAGTGCATGTTATATCCCTGTGTTCCTCCCCCTGGATCCCGAGATCAGTCACAACCTAAACTAGTATCAGACGGCTTGCGGGTTTTTTACTCTCCAGGTAACTCTTCCAGGGGTGCACTGTCCCAGCCAAGACAAGCTCTAAGCTCCCCATTAAGAGTAGTAGTGTGATGCATGCACCTGTAAGTGTGAAGGGAAATAAGGAACCGAGGATGAGGAAAGTTGGTGCGTGGTCTACGGCCCTTTGGTTTGATTACTACTCCAGAATTTGCCTGGTATTGATTGGGAAAACTGTGGAAAACTAGAGACCAGAGCAGCCACACATTATAATGCTCCTCCGGACAGTTGTTGAATTCGATCTAGCTATGTAGCTAGAGCCAAAATCCTCCAACATCGAGATTCAAATCTTAAAACTTCTCAGTCAACGATGTTTTAGAGGCAACGGTGTTATCACTGAGCTGCCGCAGCTTGCAGCGTGTTTCAAAGACTGTATGATATGTATGTCTATTTACTGAAATTATTGGTGAAGGTGAATTCAGAGTTGGTAACGTCTGTTTTCGCATGAAAACGCGTTAACTATTAAGGAATTATTTTTAAGAAAATTTCTTCAAAAGGTGTTCGGCATCGTATTACCTAGAGGCTAGACCCCAGAGGGCGTAATATTAACCTTTTTAAATTTTCACTACCGCTCAAGGAGTTAAACGCTTGCCTGCACTAATCCAGAGCGATTTCTCCACGTAATACATATCAAAACATCAATCACCTCACGCTTTTAAGGTGCGTGACTCAAATCGAGTTTGGAAATTAATGCGCGTCACATCGTTTAAAGTGGTTACAAAAAGAAGAAAGGCGACCAGTCTGCCGCGTCGCCGAGTGCGCGCTTCCTGATCCGCGCCCGTTAAGGAGAGCTATGCGGCCGACGCGGCGACGGCGACTGTGACGGTGACGGTGACGTCGTTGGTGACGATGGCGGTGGTGGTGAAGATGGCGGTTACGGCGATAATAGTGGTGACGGCGATGATGACGGTGTCGGGGGCGGTGTCGACGGCAGTGTCAATAGCGGTGATGGTATCGGTGTCGATGACGTATATCGATAGCAGCGACGGTGGCGGTGGCGGAGACGGTGGCGGTGATAGTTGCGGTGGTGGTGATGGTGTCAGTAATGGTGACGGTCGGTTTCTGGGTCGGGATCGGTATCGGTATCGGTGTCAATGGCGATGACGGTGTCGGTGGCGGCGGCGGTGACAATGACGGTGATGACGGCGGCGGCGGCGGCGGCGGCGGCGGCGATGGCGAAGGCGATGGCGATGGCGATGGCGATGGCGATGGCGGTGGCGGTGTTGGTGGCGGTGGTGGCGGTGGCGATGGCGGTGGCGGTGTTGGTGGCGGTGGTGGCGGTGGCGGTGTTGGTGGTGAAGGTGTTGTTGTTGTTGTTGGTAGTGGTGGTGGTGGTGGTGGTGGTGGTGGCGGCGGCGGTGGTGGCGGTGGCGGTGGCGGTGGCGGTGGCGGTGGCGGTGGCGGTGGCGGTGGCGGTGGCGGTGGCGGTGGCGGTGGCGGCGGTAGTGGCGTAGCGGGTAGTGGTGGTTAAGGCGGAAGCGCTGGCGGTGAGGCTGGCGGAGACACTGACTGTGACGATGGCGGTGACGGTGGCAGTGGCAGTGACGGTGACGGTGGTGGTTGCGGTGGCGGCCGATGATGGTGACGGTGGAGGCGACGTGGTCAGCTACGGCGCTGCCGTCGGTGCGGCAGATGCAAGGAAGGGGACGAAGGCGGTTGCGGTGACGAGCACCACCTGTTGCTCCTGAAGCGACCAATGCTTGAGATCTGGTGGTCGCGAACCGATCCCTCAAAGGAGAAAGTTAAAAATGCATGAACGTCGGCGATTATTTAATACACTTTTACCTTGCATGCGACGAATCTTTTCTATGGTAAAAACATAGTTTATAGATCTTCAGCCTTATGGATGGTTGGTCGTTTGACCTTCCTTCTGCAACAATCCCTTCAACAACCAATTAACTATATTTTTGAAATCAAACAACAATATAGGCTTTGTTTGTACACGCCTTAATCTTTCTACATGTTATTCGAACCTGCTGCAAAGAAACGAACATATTGGCTGAGGAGAATCAATGTGCACCTACGTAACCTTGCAAACGCTAGAATATTTTCTTCTATCATTTCTTCACATCTCTCTCCTTTTTCTGATTTTTTGATGCAATACTTGCAAAATGCAAATTGATCTTAAAATAATTGACAAGGTGCGTGTACTCTGCAATTGTTTTACTTCCATAATCTTATAAGAAGTTTCTGAATAAGTTCCGCACCACTGTCCAAGGCTGCGAAATAAAGAATTTGGATGAAGCAAATACTTCTGCACTACCAATTTTCAAGGCAAAGTTTCGGCACTTGGTTTATTTACCAAGAAGATGTACATTCACGATGGCTGATCATCTGATACATTGAACATTGTTTCCAGTTTTTTTAATTAACATATTTGACATTCACTGTGCATTTACCTGTTTTTCTTGGATGCAAATTCTCTTTGCGTCCTAAGTACTATAATGTGCTCAAAAATATCTTGATACATTTATACGAAAGTACGGAAAGTCAGGTTTTTTACAACATAGCGAGAACTTACAATGCCTACTTTTAGATCGGTCATTCTTCAACGTTTATTTATTCTTATCTTCGGAAATTCTCCTTACAATGTATTTTGTTGATCTATTATTTTGTTGTAATCATAAAGAAAACAAATAAAAACATTGAAAAGAAAATGGAAAATTGAAGATACATTTTCATGGATTTCATTCTGACAGGCTAATATCTAGAACTTATATCGTCAGAGATTAAAATTTAAGAAATACAATATTTAGAGAGCTTACTAATCTCGGTGCGGCTTTTGTGTATTCCTCTAGTCCTTCTCACAGCAATAAATAATGCATGCAAAGCGGCTTATGATGGCACATTCATACATTCTCAAGTCTTTTCAACCCCCAGGAACGCAAGAGCTTTATCTTCATCTTAAACGCTCTCCTCGGAGCGAGAAATATCCAGAAAGGGTGTGCACGGGATCACGACCAACTCACAATAGCAGATACATGTACCCCTTTAATTTCCGCCCCGTGGCAAGATAACAGATCTCCAGGAGGTCCTCTACCCTCCTTCGCAAGACTTTCTCTCGAGGGCTCGTTAACCCAGGCGGTGGCGAGCCGGATGCCCTGTTATCTGCGATCGAGCCTTCGCTAGAAACATTAGCAAAAAGGAATATGCGACAATGAATCGTAAACCTAACGAGGCACAGAAGGCTTAAATAGCACTCAAAAACCGCTTGTGCCATTTTTGTGCCAATTTTGTGAAAGCGTTTCAACTGACATCAATGTTGTCACTAGTGTAAAGAGGAAAAAAACTTACAATATGTCAGTTTTTAAAAATATTTTTGTTTATATTAATGGTGAAAGAAGTCTGAATTTACATGTAGCAATTCCTATAAACAGATTAGAAAACCTTGCAGAATTATCACATCTCTCCAACAGTGCTTTTTTTTTACATTTTTTAATTTAAAAATTGCAACACTGCTTTTATGAATTTATATAGATTTAACACCACCCCATCAGGTTTAAACAGTGATAAATTACTTTATTTGGTTAAACTGGTAATATAATTTGTTACATATATTACATTAATGTTGTTACATGTAAATAATATCTTTATTTCGGAAAACATTTATTACTGTAATCAATTTCATTCGCAGTTGTGTTTCAAATAAATCTTCAACAGTTTCAGGCAACTGAATTTATTCATGGATCAGCTATTGGTATACATCTTTAGTCAATCTATCAGCATCATCATTAACATATCTCATTAAAGATGTATGTCAATAGATGATGCATGAATAAATTCAGTTGCCTGAAACTGTTGAAGCTTTCTATTTGAAACGCAAGTGTTTATGAAAATACCACTTTTGTAATTCACACAAATTTCATTAGCAATTTTATATTAACATTTTATCTAAAACTAACATATTTTAATATAAAACTAAAATGTAGTAAAATGGGATGTGTTCTGCCTGTTTCGAGGTCAGCGGGCGGGAGGTGCGGCTAGCGCAGTGCTCGACGGCGCCGCCGAAAATCGGTCAGACCTCGATGGCGCAGTGACACGCGAAAAGGCTTCGCTGGAAGTGATCCATGCCAGAAGCAGATGAAACAGATTGACGCAAAAAACTGCAAGAATGTGGTTCTAAGAGGATTCGGTGGCGACTTAGAATTTTGGGTCGCATCGAGAGCCCAGCTGAGGAAGAGAATCTTTTAAAAAGGGCCACAATGTGTGTAGAGATTTTGATAATTCTTTAGGCGGGGAGTTATTGAGGCAGATGACTCGGAAACGATTTGTAGTGGATTGCTACGAGTGAAATGCCCCAAATATTCAAAGAAGCAATCGAAAGAGGAAACGATGATAAGGAAGATGTTAAAAGTTGCCGAAGCCTAACATGCCTTGGTTAATCAAGGAAGTAAACGGATGTGAATGTGATGAAAATCGATAGTTCAATGTAGATACTAAATTTTACAGAAAGTATTAATTATCTTGTACATGGCGTTTGCAAACCTTCACCAGATACACGCATCAACCTGCTGTAACTCCGCAATAATGCTAACTACAAAACTAGGGTAATTAACAGATTTCCTCTTCCTACAAAAGTGTAGCAAACATTTCTACGACACATCTTGTTTCCTATACCACTGTAATTTTAAGTTGTAAAGTTGCATTTTTTTAAAATTAGTTGAAGTTAGCACACATTAACTTAAAACCATCAATTATTTACAAGATGTAATTCGAAGTGAAAAAGTCAAAATAAATACATAAATAAGTAAATAAAAAATAAATAATAAATAACTAAACAGGTCAATTAATTACATAAATAAATAACCAAATGAATGAGAGGACGAAGACTCAGAACGGGCTTTGCGAGCAAGGACTCACCTGCGGTCGAGTGCCCATCGCAGCCAGGGTACCCTCCTGGCGCGCTCGTCCCATTCACCACGGGCTGCGGCTGCGAGCAGCTGCCGCCACCTGCGCACAAAGAAATAATAAGAATTTCACAAAGAAAGCATACGGCGCACAAGGAAGCCAAGTATTCAAGGAATTGCTTCATTAAACCACACTTTTTTCATATGTGTACTTTAGTGGCGACAACATTTGTTAATAGTATCGTAAAGCTACATTTATATGAAAAAGACGTGCTCGTGATTCTGGCTTGACGAGCCTGCCTATCGGAAGCAGTCAATTTGACGTCGATGCTACCCGTTTCATTGATTGCACAACGGAAAAACAGTTGCGCAGCTACAGATTTTCAATCCGTGAGAGGCACGCTTGTCAAGTGAGGCTTGGCCTCTGTCTCACCTACGAATAACAATTTCACTCATATTTGAAATATTCTTTCTTGAAAGATACGTTTAATTCAGGCAGTTAGACTAAACTAAGCATGTAGTAATGCCCATAGCAAGCCTCTCTTCTCTTTCAGCAAGGATTATGTTATAGTTATTAGAATGATGTATCTTAGCCTATCGGTATTCACTAGAAAGAAAGAAAGAAAGAAAGATACGAAAAAAAGAAAGAAAATGGAAAAGAAAGAAATCATACAAAGAATACTTACAATCACACATTTAATTATATTTTTGATATTAAAAAAAATGGTTACGAATATTGGCCCGTACAGATCATTCCTTTAAACAATGGGAGTTATATAAATGGTATATTATTTTACTTGCACCGGAATATATCATCTTATGAACCTTACATACAGGACAACAGGTTGGTTTTATTAGTGCCGATAGCTTTTCAACAACGCTAAAAAAGAACTATTGACGTGCCCGCTGCAGCATATGGAAACTTCACATTACGCTATATTACACGGGTGCCCCACGTACTAACAACCCACCTTAGCACGGTGAACGATTGATTGATTGATTAGTGTTTCCGGGCACGTCTCCTAAAGTCCTAAAGTCATTAGTCCTGTAAGTGTAGTGCATTTTTTCTCGGGAGGTGGCGGTGATCTTCCCCCTTTGGATGATGAGATCCAGCGCCGACCTACCGTCGGCTAGCAGGATTTTCCTCAACCGGTATCTCCCACCGGCGGAACACCGACCCTGCCGAAACAAAAGCTAAGCTCCTAACCGGTCTCCCGACATGTATGGTAGTGTAGAGCATGTAAGTGAAAATGTATGAGTGTGTAATAGGTGAGGATAGGACAAGAAAGCGGAAGGAAAGATCACGCGCGGTCCGTGGCCCGTTTGTTAAAGTACTGCTTCGGCATTCGCCAGGTGTTGATCGGAGAAACAACGGAAAACTACCGATCAGAGCAGTCGGCCCTGTCAGCGAGCCCTCTCTAGCTGAGAAGTTAAGTGTCGAAAATCCTGCTGCCGCCGGAACTCGAACCTAGGATCTCCTGGTCAGAGGCCCTGCAGTGTCATCAGTTGATGCCCTGAGCCACCTCTCCCGATACGGTGAGAAAAATGCCTCGCCCGTAGCCGAATTTCGGCACGCGGAAACACGCCGTTTTTTCCGCCGAAACATTGGGGCGCGAGAGACTGAGCACTGCAGCGGCGCGTGCCGTTATATTCTTTTATTTATTTATTTATTTATTTATTGTTTACATATGTATAATTATAGTGTTTGTCGACGGTAATCTCTGGATGGCTAATGCTATTTCGATAAGATTTTCATTAGAAGGTAGAATATTCCTTGGAACATAACTTAGGCTACTTTTTTAATAATTATTTATGCATCAAGTGCGTTTCATGGGTTCTAATGATCGAACGGTGACAAAAATACAGAGAACTTTTGTCCCGAGGGCATTTTGTCGCCCGAGATTAGAACCAGTTATCGCCCGTGGTAGTTACAAGATTTTACATTTTTTCTTTGTAATGATTTATATTTACTTATTTACTAATTAAGTAGATGTCAATTTGACTCGGTTTGCCTTTCCATATTTCCTTCCCATAATTCCCTATCATGATTCCTCCATAAGAGAACACGTAGCATCATTCAACTGTTTTGATATTTCCCTCGCAACCAAGATCCTCTCGATCCAGGTAAGTTATGCAGAGTATCTCGAGCTCCGTATCGAAGGCAATAGCAAGCAGTATCAGTAAAAAATTAAATTATTATTTTCTGTTACATGAAGAGGAATGTTTGTATATTAATACGAATCTAAAGTTTTATTCCCATCTTAATGAAATTGCGTCCCGTTCAAAACTAGAGAAAAGTTAGCGTATGAGTGATATTTCGTAAAAGTAGAGTGTTTGTTCCCGCCTTAGCGGACCGACTATCGACCTTCTGCTCATGCGCAGATGCTCAAAAGTGATGCGAAAGTTAAAGTGATCATGCGCAGAAGATCGATAGTGCTTTACGTTCGAGGGAGCACAAACTCTCTACTGACCCGGACACTCTTTAAAGCCTTAAAAGGATAATTCCCTCTACGCCTTAAAAGTAAATTTAAGTGTGCAGTCTTTCAACTTCCCCAGAACATATCTGAAACGTTGAGGAAATTTACCACAGTCGATAAAACATTTTTTAAAGCCAATAAACTTTCACACTTCATGCTTTTTTACTTATTCAGATAAATCAATTCGCTTTATGGAAATGAATGCCAAAATTGTTATAGGAAGTTGTTCGGGAGTATGCAGCAATCAGTCTGCATACAACTATCTATAGCAACGATGATGATAGTAGCGCTAATCATAGCACAATTACATCCGTAAATCGACGCGGGGTGGGGCCAGGTGACGCAAAGCGAGGTGAGACAGGGAAAGGAGGGACAGGCTGGAGCTAGGTAGGTGGGGATGGAGCAGGGGGAGTTCGGGCTCTTCCAGGTAGGGCTGCGACATACCAGCCAGGGCGGATCAGGCCAGAGGGGATGGGAGTACACTGTACATAGAATTCATTCCTTTTGCTGCGTACTAGAGGACTGTGACACCCATGTCGGCATAATCGTGAGGCATTTTGAATATGTGCGATGATAATTGTTTGCGGTAGCGTACGTACTTGCGTCAGCAACAAATAAGGTAGTGTTATACCTTGGAATTTGTTATTGCACGGCCTTAGAACTTCTATTTTTCAAGCTTCCACTTTCCAAGGGAGTACATCACACTAGTGGGGACACACTGTCCTTTCGAGAACTTACCTTACACAACGAAATTCACTAGGCGTGCAATAGCCCTCTGTTGTGTTGTTTCGAAATCAGCGTTTTAGAAAGCTTAAAATTGATTGTCGACAAGTTGTCATGGATCATTGCTGTACTCTTCGTGTACAGGTTAAATTATATAATCTGTATAATTATTACCACACATCTGTTATTCAGCTAATACCCTGCAAGGATATTTTAATAGAACTTGTGACTTACCAGCCAGAGCCGATCGGGATAGGGGGCACAGGAGTACACTGTACATAGCATTCATTCCTTTTCCTGCCTAATGGAGAACTGTGACCCACAAATACTCGGGCAACCTAGGATACTTCAGCTAGTGTTACCATAATCGTGGGATACATTTTGAATATAACGTCACTATAACGTCTACAAACAGCAAATAGTCGGTCCGGTGGCCGAGATCGCTAAGGCAGTAGTGTCGTAGTGATCTCGAACCGAAGGGTTGCGGGTTCGAGTTCCGCCTCGGGCATGGTTGTATTTGTGTTCGTCCTTTCACCCCTTATCATCACCATTTCGTTACATCTTCATAGTTGCCATACCGTTAACACCAATAGTGGTCGCTGAACCCAGATGTTAATGCGACCTTAAATAACCAATTAAAAATTAAAAAACAGCAAATAACTTCTGAGTCTGTTATTTTGGTATCGGCCATGTGTCTCTCAATGCGTTTCGTAATACTATCTTAGAAAAATCAAATAAATAATAAATATCATTTCTTGGAATAAGTGTACTCATATGCCGTCTTTAGCTATGGCTAATTTCTTTCAATTGTTAACAGACAACGAACTGTTAGTTTTTTAAAAGACACCGTTTAGAGTAGCTTTTCTTTCCTCTGATTGTGTTTTGTATAATAGAACAATATTAAATTAATTAAGACATAAATCTTTAAGTCAAATAACATAAAACATTAATAAGGAAGTACTCTGGTATTGCAAACATGTACTAGTATATTTCTAAACTGAGACAACGCAAATTTATCTTGTTCATTTTAGAAGATATAACTGGTTATCCGTCGTCACTATATGAAGGCCCAAGTGAGAAAATAAACAAGCAACTTCACAGTAACATTTCCTAAAGTCGCCAGTAAGGATTTCGAAACTGCTTGACAACAAAGTCACAGTAGAACCAGGTCGTCAACATTCTTTCAAAAACAGTAAATCAAGAATATAATAGTTGTTCAGCTATCTCCATGCACAAAATTACCTAGAGTGGGAAGAGATATAAGCGAAGACGATTAATTTACATCGCTTACGGCAGGGCGTAGAAGATAATGCTAAAGAACGGGTCTCGTATATTCACGATGGTATCTCTCCGACAGAAATGGGCAGGTTGGTTATGCCTCTGGGCCTGGGCACCTGAGGTTGCCAGCGAGTCACTGGACTCGGAGGCGGGCCCAGCGCGCACTGCACTGTGCTACCTCGGCGCACTCCACCTTCAAGGCAAACCTGCTCATTAAATCGAAAATTGCGATAGAAATTACTCAGGTGCCGCGAAGAGATGTTACGAGAATTCGCTTGCATATTCCGAGTTCCTCGGAGGCGCATTGGCGAAAGAGTTTGTAATTTCTCACAAAAATTACTAATACCGTCATCGCACACGAGCGCTCAACCATGTGTGTATGTGTGAGCATGTATGTGTGTGTGTGTGTGTGTGTGTGTGTGTGTGTGTGTGTGTGTGTGTGTGTGTGTTGTCACGCAAGAGTACGTGCGCGGCAGCATACGGCAAGGTACGTTCTTGCGCGTTCGCTGTACAGGTTTCGATTCTTTGACGCTTGTCTCCGAACAGCATGCCGCCGGACCGTGACCTTGCGTATCATACAAGGCTTCGTTCGGAGAGTGAGTTCTGGTTGCCAAAAAAGGGAATTCCCTATCCAGTTGTCACTTGAGGATGTTTCGGAGCGGAAGTCAAGCGAAACTCAACCGCAATAGCGGAAGAGTCACAGTGTTCAACGCGTGATACGGGATTTCCATTTGGTTTTCGTTAAAGAACTGCGCTTTTCTAGTTCTAGGAAAAGTTTTGTGCAGCAACAGGCACCAGGAAACGTACTTGAACTTACTTTTACTGCAAGTTCTTCAGAATGCGTAACACAAGTAGCGCACACATAGCGCAACGTTCAAGGGGGAGGATGCTTTAAATGTAGTGTCCAGCTGACTTGATGTTTTTTGAAAGAATTAAACATTTTTCAATTATGCTAAATTAAAAATCTTCATATTTAAAACACTAATGAATTTTTGTTTAAAAAATAAATTTGCACTTTCTTCTCAACCAAATTTCATGATTTTGTCTTTAAATGAAAAGAAGCTATGTATGTTATCACTAGGACCCGTATTTTAATGATAAGTCATGTTTTTTCTGAACCTTCGGGTGAATTTTCAAACAATTTATGCACGCATCCAGGTATTGTCGAGTAGAAAAACATATTTTTACTGTGCATATAAAGTCATATTTACACCGTTTTTAGTAAAAGGTCATATTTTGACCAAATTTTGCCATAAATGCATATATTTGTCATATTTTTAAGGACCTTTTTCAGTAAAAAGTCATATTTTGGCAAAATTTTGCCGAAAATGCATACATATGCCATATTTTTAAGGACACAGGACAAAAAGGCTTGAAAATGTCTTGCATGACAATGTATCAACTGATATTGTCACAAATAAAAAAAATTGTACCACAAAAGATTATTTGAAACGTAAGTGAATTTGAACGAAGTGATTTGGGTCGAGCTCTTGGCCATGTGGCTGAAAAAGTGCACAACAAATTGCTGAGTGTTCTTCAGCGAAATCCCGGATATTCTACAATGTGAAAAATTAGCGATATACCGATTGCCTTACAACTTTTAAATTAAATAGGGCAAGCATGCACGACACTCACTGCAGGTGAAAAAAACAACATATTTGCTTATTACTCCTAATATTAGCAATAAATAATTCCTTTGTCGAATGCCCTCAGAAGCTTGGGCTCCCACCGAAAAGTTTTCTTGTTGTTGTTGTTGTTGTTGTTGTTGTTGTTGTAATGGTTATGTTGTTGTACTTTTCCAATTTCGTCGTATCCCGTGTATAATCGGAGTTTCATGCAAATTTCCATGATTCGGATGGCTGTTGCAGACTCGAGAGGTTAATAGGGTCATTTGCGAACAATTTCGCAATTCTGATGGTTGGCTGGCGAGGACGGTTACGATCGCGGAGCCGCAGGCTATACGGAGCTCTAGTATAGAACGATTTTCCTAAGGATGAGCCAAAGTGACAGCTAGTGCTGGCAACATAACGGAAGGTTCTGTTGTCGTTGTGCCCTCGAGTCCATTAGACCCCCCTCCCTGCATTTGCAGTTGGCTAACTTGTAAGTGACTTCGACGCTTCCTTCTGTGATGTCCTTGTCCGACAAAAATATAGTGCGCCGGGAGAAATAATTGAAATTAGGAAGTGCAGTGTCATGTGCTCATCTGTAAAAATTATTTTTTCTATAAACATTACATTAAATTTACTTTTTGTGTGATAAATA
The DNA here is from genome assembly GCA_011170035.1 of Teleogryllus occipitalis. NCBI lineage: Eukaryota > Metazoa > Arthropoda > Insecta > Orthoptera > Gryllidae > Teleogryllus > Teleogryllus occipitalis. The sequence continues at coordinate 141,350 of BLKR01002458.1, read as the reverse complement.
TTTTGTCTGTTTTAAAACCGAAACTTGAATGGAGGTGCGTGCCGGTGCACGTGTTTCAGGCTTAAAATCATTTTCCTTTCTATTTACATTCGTGGCAGTTTTCTTTTACTGATTATGAGAGCATGTTAAAAGATTTTCCGCATACGAAATTAAATTTAAATATTTCCCGGACTCGCGTACGTGCATATAACTCAGCGAAACTCTTAGACTTCTGCATAGGGATGTTTTTACAGGAGCCATTAGCACTTTACGAAGGGGCGTGGCTGAACAGCTTTCGCGGATGAGGGATACTTCTCTGAATTACATGTGATGTTCACTTGTTACGCGAACTGTCACTTTGCCTCATCTCTAGGAAAATCCTTCAGTAAAATAATCCCATCTCCGTCAATTCACAAATATTGGCGAACATTGGACCGACCTATACTAGAGTGTATCTTGTTTTAATGAATGGCACTATCTATCGGCAAGCTTCGTTATTACATACAACTACTTTGCCACATAGCCAATAGGTGGCGTTATGATCAAAACATGAATAAAATCCGGAATGTGAAATCCATTGCAACGCAGATGCAATGCAGAAGTTTTTGATACATACAACGTCATTCACCTAATGCTAAAACAAATGATGGCTCTAATCCCTTATCATAACAAACGAGACAGAATCACCTCACATCCTCGGGTACACTGCGAACGATCAACTCGAAGCAACATATAGAGGTAAAAACTAAGCAAGCCTAAACTAAACTAATTCAACTACGACCCTTACTAAATCAACACAGTCAACTCTGCACATCTAATGCACTATTACTCTACAAATCAATAACCCCGCCGACACTACTTCATGCTTGTCCCATTTGGATCAATGCTGCCAATACAAATCTAAACAAAATGCAAGTGATCCAAAATTCTGATCTTAAGTGATGCAAGTGATCTTAAGATTAATCACAAAGCACCTTGGTTCATCTGACAATACGGAAAGGACACACTAGACAAGATTTTAAAAATTACATTAAAGTTAAGTATATGCATGTTCACAACTTTTAGCTTACCATCAAACTACAAAATAACGAACATTTTTAGTACCTGCGCACTGCAGGAAAATCGTATCAAAACCATGCCGTCACATTTATATACTCTTTTTAAAATCACTTTTTATTTCTTCGCATTTGTACATTAATAATTCCCAACTAGATTTGAAGATTCATTCCACGTTCTGAGGAAACTGCACAGTATGGAGGGAAATAATTTATGGAAACATCAATCGGATCCCCCAAAAAATTGATATAAATAGACCGCTTAATCGAGGCGGACATTCAGTAGTTTCACTTCAGTCGCATATTGTAACATATGAATTAGCAAAAATATAATTCGAAACATCAAATGGTAAATATTCCGCGAAAAAATGCGAAGTAATTACTTCGCTTCGGTAGTTAACAATAGTTTCCAGTTATACCAACGAAACTAAAACGATGGAATTACCATCTAGCCTCATGGCACTCCATAAATGAATGAAAAAACAAATACCTAATCATGAAGAAAATATGCAAAATGTAATGCGTAAATACATGTATAAAAATTAATGGAAATAAATGCACTAACCGTTTTATTTTTTAATGGTGCCCACTTAAAAATCATAAACAGTTCTTTTAAACAGGCAAGTATTCATATTTTCTAGAAAGAAAATGGAACTAACCTGCAAAATTCTTCAAATTAAACCAGTTTCAAAACAGATTTTCAAACAAAATTATTCAAAAAATGTGTGATCATGATTTTTTTAAATTTTCTTTCAGTTCAAATATTTTTTTCAAAATTCGCATTCATTAAAGAAGAAATTAAAATACATAGAGAATATATATATATATATATATATATATATATATATATATATATATATATATATATATATATATATATCGCATTTAATTGTAAGGATTTAGAAATAATTTATGTTATTTATTTTTTTCAACAGTTTTCTCTGAAAATACTACGCTTTTCTTTTATATCACCAGTGGACTATTTATTCTTAAGTATTTGCCGTATCTGCAAAGAAAAGAAAATTAAAATGCTGATAATAGATGATTTAAAGTTCAACACGAGACCACTAATGAGGTAAACATCAAGCGAATATCTCGTATTAAATCTAGCAGTTCAGTTTTGAATGCATTCTTTCCGACACAAGAACAAGTTCCGATTAATTCGTATGAATAATCAGTGAATGATCGTGAAGATGGAGGGGAGACATTTTCAAGTGCGAGCAGACAATGGGATTGGGGAAGTCACATTTATCTGCCGCACAGATACTGCATATTGACGAAAGAAACGTCACAAACCACATACTACACACGTGTTTTATACTCCCCTGATCAAGTTATGAGCAATGGTGATCACTTATTAGGAATAACAGAATTTCTTCGAAGTACCGTATTTCAAAAGTGAAGAGAATTTTATAACAAGAGACCCGACTGGTGAACATGTCTGTATGTAAAATACAAAACAATTAGGAAGCAATAGGCTCATCTCCATATTTATGGCCAGTTGCACTAATCAATAAGCTAACGATATTACCGACGCTTTGAACAGATTCTTGGGTCTTTCGACTGTTTGTTTCATGTAGTGAGTGAGTGAGCGAATGAAAATTGCCTCCGGTCGCTAAATACTCGTACATAGTAGAACAATAGTCCAATAAGTCTAGTGTATGTTGTATTCGGAAGGCAGCTGTGTACCTCTCTCTCTCTCTCTCTCACTCACTGGAACGTGAGATCCAACGCCGACCTACATGACCCCTTTCTTAATTTTCCCCTATCCATGTATCTCCCCATAAGGGCACTGCGTCAGCTGGGACAAGCTTCAGGTTACCCCCTGGCCTTTGGGGAAGAGTAGAACACGTAAGCGCGCGCACGTGTGTGTGTGTGTGTGTGTGTGTGTGTGTGTGTGTGTATGTGTGCGGGCGCGTGCATGCAAGTGAAGAAGAGTGGACAAAGAAGAGGAAGGAAAGATAGCAGGGGTCCATGGAGTGTTTCTGAGGGTACGCTCCGGCATTTGCATTGTATTGATCGAAGAAACCACAGGAAACCACCGATCACAGCAACCGGCGATTAGGATTTTCCTTTAGACAGTGGTTGAATTCGTATCTTTCCTCATAGTCCCTGTTTGACAAAAAAATTACAGAAAAATCACCGTGTACAACAAACATAATAATACATTTATTAAGTCGTATGACAGAATCGGCGACTGTCAGGACCGAAACGAGAGGCACTTCGTATAAAATATATGTGAGTAATATTGAAATTTATCGTTCAGCTTAATGTGAACTCTTTGAGATAATGAGTCATTCAACAGAAACAGATTTCAAAGAACAAAGAGCAAGAGGCTCGTCTCCTTCGTAAGAGTATGTTACTCTTTCCAATATCTCTTATATAATGGAGAGGATTTAGAAAGATGTTTAGACGTCAAAAGAAGTTATCAGAAGAAAAGAAAATAGGGACATTACTTCCAACAAGTCACTGATACAATTATATTTAATAATCGTACCGAACATTGAATGTTCGATTCTACTTGTACGTCATATGAATCGTATCATGTCACAACTTGTGACTCAAACATCTAGAATGCATTACCAATGATACTCAGATGTCTCCGACGGTCGTAAAATTAATACTCATAAATTATGAATGAAATGTTAACACATGTTAAAGGAAATTATTGAGTAAATTACCTAAAGATATTCTAAATATTTTTCAATCTTGAAAATACTTTAAATATAGTGGGAAATGTTTAAAATCTCATAAACGATTATAAATACTTTTAATTGAAACTTTAAATGTTATTGAGAACTGAAATCGATATTTTAATATTTGTAGTTAATATAGTCTTGCCTAATGAAATGCGACATTCGTAATAAATTTTTCTCAGGAACAATAATGTTCTCCAGAAGATATTGTAGAACAATTTGAAACTGTTTCTTTTTAAAAAAAATATTACATCAATTTTTCAAAAGGGGTTCTTTTTATTTCAACTACATGCAAAAACAAGTATAATTTTAAAAAGCATCTAAAGATGTAATTTAAAGTATTCGTTTTTAAAAAAATACCTGGTAATAAATTGTGTCCCTAACTTAAATATTATAGATAATTGGGAAGTTCGAAATGAATTAACTCAGCTTCGAAAATTCAATTTTTGTACAAGAAACGTCCAAGAACGACTAATCCCCATCATTATAAAAACCCACTAAAAATTTTGAGCTGTTTGAAAAAAATTATCTTGAGAAAACTTGCGTATTTTAAGAAAACTGTTACACTTTTATTTGACTCCACTTTTATATACAAGCAAAGGAGCTTAGTAAGAATAGGCGAATGCTCGTTGGAAAGAAAACATTTTAACAATTTTTATAAGTTGTCCATTTTCTTTTACATTGGACCATGTTAAAAATAGAACATAGAGTTTGAAAACACAAACAAACACAACACAATGTGGTAGAAAAGACTGTTCACAAAGAGGACGAACGAAATTACCACGAAATACAAAAATAAGAGTCGGTGGTGACGTGCAAATATTAAGTTAGTAAAAAAACATATAGCATCAAAGATGAAACAAATATCATCAAAAAGGCCTTGTAATCCAGTAAAGAAAAAACGTACCAATGTAAAAAATATTTCGAAATAATGGTGTGATGACAGATGTGAACCGTCACTTTTGAATTCCCTAATGATTGGGGTATGATAGTACATTGCATTTTTGTACTTGTCGGTAGAAATACATCCACGGAGAGCATTTCAGAGAAATGACTTTCAAGTTACGCGAAGAATTTGTCAAAAAAATCGGTTGCATCGGTCGGGTTTGAACAAGAAACGTTCTCCAATTTGGCTTGCTGGACCACCAGAGATCTTCAGAGTTTCTGCTCAGTCAGCTCATTTCTGTGGCTCGGCGTTCGCAAGGGATTGGTTTTTTACGTTTTTCACGAAACGTGTTTCTATTGTACCTTTGGACCCTACAAATATGTATACTATGTAAATTTGGCTTGAATGACTACTTTTATGTCTATTTAATTGTTTATTTACCGATCTGAATTACCCCTCTTCAGTCGGGAAGTTCATTACATGATAACTTTTGAACATAGAAATATGAGATGAAGAATGTAACATCTAACGCAGACCCGGAGAAGAGCAGAATACTCATGTGATTTGGAAAATTTTGGATAACTGGGAAAGTTTTTATTACAAAAGAATCGAGTAAAAGTCTTTCAATATAAAATTTTACGGGCAGATGAACTGTACTCTCTGCAGAAAGAGTTCTCAAAATGTCACGTGCTAGATCATTATTTATTTTCCTTCGCTACCGATTTTCGCAACGACTGAAAAACATTTCTTGATTAAACCTATCAATTGAGTCGATCAGTGATCTCCACTTAAGTGTGCAAGCGTTACGTGAAAGGTAGTTTTATCACAAGTGTAATCTGCACCTCGTGAATCCCTCCCTTGCCACGTGCTCTCCACGTGTAATTCCAATACAGTTCGTATTGATACGCATCAATAATGGCTTAATAGCATATAAGAATAATGGCATAATACCCATGGCTTCTTTAGGGACTCGAGTGACCTTTTTGACGCTGGAATCTCTCAAATAAGAACTTCTTGCAGTACATTCAAAACCTTGTAGAAGTTCTGCTGCCGTTGGTTAGTGCATTATGAAGTATTCCCTCCCATAAACCCTGCAAATATTTTTAAGACGAAAAATTAATATTGGAAATTATTTCAATTCAAATTTGTTCCTCCACCCCATTGACGCGTCCCATTCACTGATCTGTACATTCATTATACACACACATACACACTCTTACACACCCGCACGGAAAGAGAGAGATCAGTGGTCCCCATTTTTTCGCTGGATCGCTGGCATCGCAGAGGCTACGTCGTGACTCGGCTTTGTTAGCAACCAGCCTAGAAATCCAATTTACAACAGATTCGTGGAGAATGTAGCTCATTCTGATCCTATATGATACAAATATATCGTGTATTCTGCGATTAGTATTATAACTCCTTTGACCAGTGCAATCATTCCTCTCTTTGTAATTTTGTTTACTCTTGTACTTCTAGTACTGCAAATTTAACCTACTTAAGATTAGAGGATGCTAGGAATCCTCTCCTTCAGCCTTTTCCCGGTTCCTACCCACTTCCATGGACCTCTGTACAATTAATGTAATGGGGACCTGTAATGTAGATTGTAAGTGGGGTGAAGATGGCATGGTAAAAGTCATGCTTCAATCGGATATTTTTTAATCCAATATTAACTGTAAATATATCCAGTAAATATTGGTACTTATTTGGAAATAACGCTGAGTGAACATTAGGACCTCCATGACCGGTTAAGAATCCTCAGCTGTTCTGAGATTTGAACCGGGATCTTTAAGGTTCTCTCTTTGTAAGTTTTGGTTTCAAAAGTAACTAGTGGTGCTACAGAATGGCACTGACTACCTACGTAGTTAGTAAAGTTTTCTAATTTCCTTGGTGTGAACTGGTACTGTACAGTCTTGCCCCTCCTTCTTGCGTGCTGCCATCTATCGCCGCACAGAGTACATTTTAAAAAAATGTCTCCACTTTTCGGTTTCCAAATAGTAGAACCGAAATATTATTTTAATAATATTAAAGAAGACTACAACCTCGTAGTAAATAGCATTTTTCACACATTTGCAATTTTCGAAAATTCAGAGTTAACCACATATGCCACGTTTATAAGTGTATTTTACTCTATTCTTATAAGAAATTTAAAGAAAAAATTTGAGCCGTTTACATTTAGCACTATCCATTGGAAAATATTGAAGAAAAAAATTTGGAGCCATTTTTGCAAAAATGGCGATTGAGCGTTTCTGAAAATACGAATTTTTAGCTCATTTTTACAGAAAACTATTGAGTTTTCGAGAAACTTTATTTGACATTATTTAAAGCACATGTACTCATAAATTTAATAATGTAAAGAAATTACCTATAATGTAAATATTACCGACGTGAGAGACAAGTACAAATTACATTACATTACAAATTACATACAAAATTACATTTTTGAATTTTTTTGAAAGAAAGGATACAACAATATAGCGTTTATGTCATCGGCTAGGGTGGATTTGGTACTACCCCTATCAAAAATTGAAAGAAATAATTGGGAACTGTTTTTGAGAAAATCTTGTTTTCGTTAATTTTTAAAATTGCTAATATTTCACGCTCTATTGCACGAAAACTACGAAAATTTTCGAAAAAGTCTACATGACCTTAATGAAAGATATATTTATGAACAACAAATTTCATTTGAAGAAAAAATATCTGTCTTTAATTTTCTAGTTTTGTAATTTTGTAGGAAGTTGCCGAACAAAATTCAAACTTTTGCAAATTTCGAAAATTCAAAGTTTACCGTGAAAATTGGACCTATGCCACCTTTATAAGTGTACTTTACTGTATTCTTACAATAAAATTAAAGAAAAAATTTGGAGCCGTTTTTGAGAACATTTTGAAAATGTCCTGGAGTTTTCATGTAACGTACCCTCAAATTTTAAAGAATGTTTTTGAAAATTTCAAAGCTTCAACTAGAGCCAGATGGACAGGGATTTCTTCAATTTGGAAAAGATCGTACACACGGTTTAGGTGTTAGTAGTGTTCACAGACGGTCGGACGGACGGTCGGTCGGTCGGTGGAGAAGAATACTTATAAATATTTAATAGAGGGAAAGTTGCAAGCATGATATTACAGAACAGCGTAGTACAGAGAAAAATAATTATAATTAAAAATACGGGTATTTTATTGCCAAGTAGCAGTCATGAACAAAATACAAAAAAAAAAAAAAATAAAAATGCAGCAAGCAGTAAAGGATTCTACATATAATTGTAAATACAACATTTGTAAAAATGAAGGCACATATATATCATAGGGTAATGGGTAAAGCAGGGAGTAAAGGGTCTTGAAACATTATAAATATCCAGGTAATTATGGCCCAAGGTTCTTGTGAGGTAGTATAGCACTTCATTTTGATATCGTCGCATACATTACAACTCGTGCATTACTTTTTATTGGAGTTTTCAAGATAAGACACTTTCTCTCTCGTCTAGAAAAATCTTCAGTTATCTCACACCACACAGAAATACTTTGACTCTACCTAAAATATGTTTTTACAACACGTGCTTTGCATGAGCTCGATAAGAAAGTGCATTCACTTTATCACGCGCTGGACAGACAAGTTCTCCAAAAATTTATATATAGAATGTTTTCGGATCTAATGTCAACCGAGGCTCCTGTGGGTGTGTTCGAGATAAGATTGAGAGGAGAAGCATAATAAGAGGCGTGTCCAGAAGCGAGTAAGCAGACCTCTCCTGAGAACAACATGCGTTCCCTGACCGCACTCGCAATCCTTGGAGCCCTGCTCGCCGTGGGCTCGGCCCAGAAGGACCCCAACTGGTCGGAAGGACGAAGCACCATCGTCCACCTCTTCGAGTGGAAGTGGTCCGACATCGCCCTGGAATGCGAGCGCTTCCTGGGACCATATGGATACGCAGGTGTTCAAGTGAGTCACTAAACATTACTCCTTTTTGAAGAGTCCCATTTTCTATAGAACTACTTATTAGAAGGTAATAAATTACTATTTTTAAATAGAGATTTATATTTTAAAATGTCACTAGTTGCAATTTTACAATCTTTAGATTTGAAAATCAACGTAAAATATACGGTCAAAATGCTGGATTAAAAAATCAAAAACACCAAATTGTGTTTCAACATTTCCAAATACTTCTTCAGAGTAACAAACTCCAAATTAAGCAGTAAGCAAATTTAAAAAACAAAAGTGTTTTTTACGTTTTTTACATTTTTTAAAGAAATTGTAGTTTTTTAATACACTGTGAGTAAAATACAAATTTATTGCTGTAACTTAGAGATATTAGAGGAATTGCAAAGGTTACTATTATCTTCAAACTAAAGAAAGAACATTTTGCAGACCTCCCCAGCAAATGAGAACATTGTGCGGAGTGGGCGACCGTGGTGGGAGCGCTACCAGCCCATCTCCTACAAGCTGGTCACCCGCTCCGGAGACGAGGCCGCCTTCGCAGACATGGTGCGCCGCTGCAACAACGTCGGCGTCAGGTAACTCATCACTGCATGCATCACTTCAATCACCAATCACACTGTGCACCACTCACATTCTCATGTTGAATCCGTCAACAGGATCTACGTAGACGTAGTTTTCAACCACATGGCGGCGAACGCTAACAATGCATATGGGACTGGTGGCTCCACCGCAGACCCCAACAACAAGCAATACCCCGCTGTCCCTTACGGCCCAGGAGATTTTAATCCTACATGCAGCGTCAATAATTACAACAACGCCCAAGAGGTATATACATGTCAATGATCATTGAAACATTTTTCACATCAACTATATATTGCATTCCATTTGTTCAATTCGACAGTCTACTCATCAAATTATTTGCAGGTGCGCAACTGTGAACTGGTTGGTTTGAAAGATCTGAATCAAGGAAAGGACTGGGTGCGCCAGAAGGTTGTCGAGTTCCTTGACCACCTCGTGGATTTGGGAGTCGCTGGATTCCGGTACGTTTATGACACGCAGATGTTTTTGTAATTTTTACGTTTTCTAGGACCGTACACTTGAACAAATAATTTTCGTTCGTAGTGTGGACGCAGCCAAACACATGTGGCCCGGAGACTTGCAGATCATCTACGGAAGAGTGAAGAACCTCAACACCAACCATGGATTCGCAGCAGGCGCTCGGCCTTTCTTCTTCCAAGAAGTCATCGACATGTGTAAGTGCGAAAAACGCAGATCTTTGCGCTTTTATTCACGACTAAGATGATAAATTAACATTAAGAGATTGTCTTCCGTTTAGATGGAACGGAAGCTGTGCACAACTACGAATATACCAGCTTCGGTCGAGTGACGGAGTTCAGATACGGCCTCGAACTGAGCGGAGTTTTCGGAGGCAACAACGCACTCAAGTGGTTGACTAACTTTGGTAAGATTGTGAATTTAAATCAGATAATAGTCACGGCAGCTTAGAATTAGAACGCATTTAGAAAGTATCTAATTTCCTGATTAGGACCAAAATGGGGCCTTATGGATGGTGACGATGCCTTGGCGTTCATTGACAACCACGACAACCAAAGAGGTCATGGTGGAGCTGGATCGATTTTGACTTACAAATCCTCAAAGCAATACAAAGTGAGTACTGAATTCCTTCACCTCTTTACAGCATTCGGTGCCTTTCACAATGGTTAACAAACGTTCAATTTCTAGATGGCTGTGGCATTCATGCAAGCCTGGCCGTACGGCGTCACTCGCGTCATGTCCAGCTACTTCTTCACTGATTCCGATGCCGGTCCCCCATCTGAGGGCAATGGAAACATCAAGGACGTGATCGTCAACAGCGATCTCACCTGCGGAAACGGCTGGGTGTGCGAGCACCGCTGGAGGCAGATTTACAACATGGTGGCCTTCAAGAAGACCACTGAATGTAAGCTCAATTAAGACTACAATACAAACATTTAGTTTACTTTAAAAAATAGTTATAGAGGAGGAGTGGACGACACAGTTTGCTAACCATCTAAATATTACAGTCACTTAGGTACTGAATTGGTGGGACAACGGGAACAACCAAATTGCCTTTTCTAGAGGAAATAAGGGATTCATTGCTTTCAACAAGGAAAACTACGATCTGTCACAGACTCTTCAGGTCAGTTATATTGATGGATAAAATAATTTGTCTTATATTGTCTTGTAATTAGATATTGTCTTGCAAGGTAGTCGTAATGTGTGTATGTCTTGCAGACTGGTCTGCCGCAAGGCACCTACTGCGACCTGATCTCCGGCCTGAAGTCGGGCAGCAGCTGCACCGGAAAGAGCGTCTCTGTGGGCAGTGACGGACGGGCCTCCATTCAAATCAGGTCCTCTGAGGACGATGGCGTGCTGGCCATCACCGTCGACGTGAGTAATTTAACTCTTTGCCTCGCAATGGGAAAGTCTTAATGGTAAAAATATTTAGTGATTTTTTTTTTCTTTTTCTCTCTTTCAGTCAAGGCTATGAGAAGAAATACATCCGTAACTTCAGAAGTAATTATTATTGAAATGTATATATTTTTGTGAATAAACGTTTTATACCTTTTTGTAATTTGTATTATTTTTTCTCTTTTCAACCTTTTCAAATTTCCTATAAATTTGTTAAATAACACATAAAAATGCACCCAATTTACACAATTCGATCGCTTTTTTATTTCTGGGTTAATATTTCTTTCTGAACAAATAAATTCATTTATTTTGTAAATAAACAATTTATGTTTCTGGGGGTGCTTATATGCTTCTGCAATTCAAATTTTTACATAGAAAGTACTTTTTTCAAACCAAGTTTTGAGTGCTTATTGTCATTCGGAATACCCAAGGACGCAATAAGACAAAATATGCTTAAAATTGTCTTTAGAGCTTATTTTCGATATTTCGTCGTTTTCTCCCTGGACACTCTGTATACCAGAAATCTCATGATGTCGATGGATAAAACTTTTGATATTTAGCAGCGTGAATTGTCTATTTTCCGGAGGCACTGTAGCTAGAATACTTTAATGGAGGATGCAGATAATTATGGGAACATAATTTTGGGGGATGAATTTGCTTATGACCGCCACTTTCAGAGAAACAAGGAACAAAGGAAATAAAATTTGAATTTGCCCCCGAAAAGTTTTTCAATTCTTAATCTGAGTAGGAAGATACACGTTTCAGTATTTACTAGTGGATAAAAAAGTAAATTCCTAATACGTGACCAATATGTTGCATTTTAATTTATCTTATGTTTGAATATGATTCATGAAGTCGTACTGAAAAATAAAAGAACATAGACTTATTACATAGTAAACGAAAGGACAGAATCTTGTCGAGAAATCGGAAAGGCTGAAGGATTTGATAAAAAAATACATCCATTAATGACTCAGTATTGTATGTCAAAAAATTCGCAGTTTTCCGTCGCACGATTACATAACTTTCTCTTCTTATGAAGTTCCTTCCTAAGGGAGAGAAAGTAAAATCACTATATTACAAGAGAATTCTTGCTGAAAAACAGACATATTTACGTCTACATTGACACGACAAAATACGAACAAGTTTATTTTAATTCAAGGGATTCAATTATTTAAGGAAAAATTTTCAACAGTTATTGGATTTGCTTAAGAATGAATAAAGGAACGTGATGTGTCTGTTCGTCGAAACAGAATAGACAAAATGTTCTAATGGTTCCAAATTTTTACTAGGTTTTACAAGACGTCAATTCCCAATCTTTTTTTTGATAGGTACTGTTACTCTTAGATGAACATGTTAGAAATATTAACGAATTAATTTTTATTTCAAGAGTTGTGTTTGTTTTTCCATAGCTAGATATAATCTTATCCATCGATATCTTAAGAATAACCTAATATTATATTCTTTTTCATACTGATACTGGTAATCGGATGTACGAATCTATCGTTCAATACAAGGCGAGATTGTAAGCGTTGTTTCCAGATTAGATACTGCAAAGATGAGGCGATTACCACTTAGAGACAGAGGACGCCCAAAATGAAGTATATGAATTTATGACTTTGCACCACCCGAAGCGAACTGCAATAACACTTAAATGAGAGACATTGTCAAAACGTGTGTATTCTTATTCGAAATAACAGAAATGTCGTAGTATCAAACAGATTGATGGAATAAACGACAACGTGAAATGTAGCTTAGGAGACGTTGACATTTTTGACACTAAATTATTTGTTACAAACAATGGTGTATAAAAACTTTTCCTACTGCGTAGCGACTCGCGAGTAGATGAATTACTACTTCTCATAAGAAAAATTTCGAGCTTTATTTCGTGACGAATAGTTCTTAAATTACAGTGGTGGTTAAATTACAGTGAAATTACAGTGATTCCTCTTAGAGAGAGTACTAGCAAAGAGAATGCTTGTTCTTCTGAATTCACGTTTGGATGAAAAAGGCCGATCAGGACCAAATATTTTTAATCACTCAAGAGCGCAGGTCGATAGTACTGCACTCCCAACGTTCTGGCAAATATGGCCAAAGTTCTTTGTCAGCAGAGCAGTATCAAATGAATGTGAATTATTCAGCAGGATTGAGGCATTCAACATGGACTAATTGTTTGAACAACTTGTTTCAAGTCAAATACGAAAAACAGAAAATTTTGCAAAAATTGTTCGTTATAGAAAAAAACTAAAATTATATATGTAGTAAAGATGAAAAACTTATTCATAATTACTCGTTTTCATCAAAAGCTGCAAATCGTCGCAGCTCTGTGTAAGTACACGAACGTGGAAAATAAATCAATACATCACATCAAAAAATTACGTTGTCATTTACTGGAACACAGTATTTTATGTTTTATACACATTCATAAAACACTGGGTTTCATCTTCAGATTGAGTAATCTAAATTATAATCACAGTTCCTAACATTTAACTATTTTGAAACAACGCTGACTTCTGAGCAGGAGTCACAGACGTTATGAATCATCAAAATGTATAATGATACATGTGTGCCCGTGGTTTTCTTATGCCTTGTTCTCTAATTCAAAGAGTCTAAAAGAAGGAAACTGAGTTAGTTGCATTACTTATGGTGTTTAGAAATGCCATCGAAGACAAACAGCTTTCAAATAAATATGTTGTTGAAAAAAGTATTATAAATGTGATGGCAGGCTCATCTCATTAGAGAGAGCTTTTTCTTCATTTTTTTCAATGAAAGTTATATACATATTCCCCACAACCCTGTTCCCCAAACCTTAATATAATTTCAAAATCCCGATCTCACCAAAAATTCTTTGAGCCACAGGCTGTGTATGGCCCCAGGCTCACTCACTTACTATACTTATTTTCATGTCCAGAAGGCACAATATTATGGACAATTTTATTCTTAGGAAAGAATCTATTGCACTGTTGCCAAATCAATTGTTGCAAACGTAAGTAGAAAAATATAGTTCTGCAGAAAAAAAGAAACACGATGGTAATAATGAAACATGTCTCATTCGGTTGCTTTTAAAATACAATAATGAAGTAGCTACATTTTTGCATAACTGCCTTTAAACATCTTTTTATTCAAACCTTTAAAATATCCAAAAATTGGTGGAACTATTTTGGACCAAATCGATACAAAATTCCAGTTACGTCAGCTCGGGGAAATGCTTTCATTTCATCAATACGTCAAAATGTGTCCATTTAAAAAATGAAATGTCGACAAAAATGTGTGAATTTTAATTTGTGCATTAGAATATATCGTCACTGGGATATATTCGTTCTTGAAGTCCAATTAAAAACTTCCAGCAACAAAGTTTGGCGAAAATGTTGAAATTATTTTCTGTCATCACCGGAAGGTCTTCGGGTACATTACTTTTAGGTATTTGTCGTTTGTTTTCAAGTCGAGCCGTGCGCGACGTGAGGCTCAACGAGAGACTACGAAAAGTCAAGGCACAGATTCGGGATGTGTGATCTGTAAGGATGAAAAGAAGGGTTTGCTGATATGATGTAATCAGCGGACGGGAGTATTCAAATCAATGCTAGAATGACCACGAGAAACCATTTCGTGAATTTCATCTTGCTGAGTATTCAGGTGAGTCGATATTTGCTGGTGGATGTGCAGTTGTAAATACAATAGGTACGTATTTTAGTCAATCGTGTAATGTGTTAATATTAAGAGATCAAAATGGATCGCAGAGAAAGGGTAAAATAATTAAAAGTGATTAACAAAACCTTTTTAAAAGTATTCGAGATCTGAAAAGGAAAACATCCAAAAAAAAAAGCCAATCGTGTGAATGAATTTTACAGAGCAACAGGCATCAGCACACTTGCCTTCTCTAAAAAGAAAAAGGGAAATGATAATGGAGAAATAACAAGAGAGAAAAATAAAGTTAATTGGACTGAAATCTAGAACCAGTAGGGAAGTGAAGTATGACGATTTTGTAGTACATACGATGTCTCAAATTTCACGCGTCTCTATTTAAAAACGTTTCTGCAAGAATCTTGTCTGTAATGAACGACATTAATGATAAACGTTTACCAAATTCCAAATATTCTACATTTTATTGCTTATTGATAGAATGTGATTTGAATTTTAGAAGCGAGAAAAAATACTCTAAAAGTATAAAGAAACTATGTCATATTGTGGCAACATTCATAACTACGATAAATCCAACAGTTTAGAAATGAGAAAGGAAACATAGTTTACTTAGATGAAAGTTGAATAAATATTTGTCGTAGTGTATAATTTATTGCATAAATATTGCATAATTTTTATTTGACGGCAAAACCAAATATTTACGATTTCTTTTTCATTTTATAAGAGAATACTTGTAACCGCCCCTGAGTATTAGACATGGTAATAAAAAATATGGTAATAATAATAATAATAATAATAATAATAATAATAATAATAATAATAATAATAAATGTGCCAGTAAACAATTTTTTCAGTGAACTCATATAATGATCAGAAAGGAAGCAGTGATTTTGACGATCCTTGAGCGAGCGAGCAAGCGAACGTGTCGTGTTAGAAACAACTCGTGAAGAAAGGTAAAGATACTTCAGGCCCCTAATTTATTCCGTAAATCACTGCCGCCAAGTTGTAACCAATTGCAGTTAAAGACAACCTATCTTATCTTATCTTATCTTGTGTGTCTCCTACGATCTTTATGTCCGGGCGATACGAAGCTCTCCCGTGATCAAGAAATATTCCTTCAGGAACGTGTTTTTTTTTTCTCGCACTTACTAATGTAAGAAGAGAAAGCATTGTAATCGTGCGTCGGAGGACGGTGAATTTTCGACCCCAAAACTCTTATTACCGGGCCCTGGTAACGAAAAAGTGGATACATCCAGTTGCTAATTATAGAAACTAGTGGTGCTACAACAGCACATACTTTCTCGCGTTATTGGAAACAGATTCGTAATATTCGAATAATGCGCTACTAACATCTCAGCTATTACGTCAAAATTTCCAATTCAACCAAGAAGCGACCAATGCACTATTGCCAGCGCAGCGTTGTCAAAACTATGGGCATTCGCTGGGCGCATAATATCAATTCTTGGCAAAAACTTTTATTTCCATCTGTATTCAGATTTCAGCTTGATTATCGGTTAGCCATAGAACACCATTCATAGTTGATAAATAACTCTAATGCAAATAAACTAATTAAATTACCGCCTCAAACGAAGTGCAGGGAAATAAAACTTTAAGAGGTAGTATCTACGTTAGATCGATCACAGTGAAGTACCCCCAAAAAATACTTGAAATGAAAGTAACTTTCTGTTCTTGAAGACCGTAAGAAACAATACGGCCCTTTCGAGCCTAATTTTTTAATAAAAGAAGTTTAAATTATTACGGGCTCTCATGGAAAGAATTTCGCGGGCATAGTTTTCTTTAACTTATTGAAGAAGCTATACGGTTAATGCACCTTTTTATTCATTTATTCAAATCGCAGTAACTTTTTTTATGGATCATATGATATTAAATGGTATATAACATACTACCTCACCGGGCATTGTAAGGAGTAATTTATAAAAAAAGCTGAGAAATTCATCGCAAACGAAATACTGGTTCTTGACCTAGGAGTTACACCAGTTCGACTACTATCGACAACAATCTGTTCCTCAAATATCGATGCGGTATTGTTGCGGAAATTTCAATTAAGCTTCGCGGATTGCTTAAAAAGAAATGCATTAATACATTGATAATACAAATTAAGTAAAAAGTAAAAGTGCGAGAAAGTAAAAAATAGATTTAACATTGGCATTTTCAACATTAAATTATAATTAAAATTAAATTAATTATTTTTCGTATCATTTTTCAATTTTTCTCGAGACCCGTCGTTGGTGTAAAACCTGTATATATTTCATTATATTCAGCAGAAATTATGCAAACATTACTCGATTTTTCAAAAAATTGTATATAACCTCTTTCTAAGGAGCAAATTTTGTACAGCAGAGTTTGTCTGAGGTAAAAATCTGTCTTCAATTTTGTAGTTTTGAAATAGTCTTGCAATTTTCGAAAAAAGAAGGAATACCCTAAAATGGAACTAGCACTATATTTCCTACCGTCCCTTATTACGTATGTGAAGAAAATTTAAAGAAAAAATGCAGCGGTTCTTGAGAAATGTTTTTTGCAAATTTCAAGCGCAACTTACGCAAAAACGTTTCGTTTTTTCAAAAAAATTATACATTACATTTTTTAAAGAGCTAATTTTGTGCATCAGACATTATCTGAGACAAAAATCTATATCTTCAATTTTGTAGTTAAATTTGTTTGGCAATTTTCAAAAAACCTAGCGATACCCGGAGATGGCACTAACACCATCTTTTTTTACCGTCCTTTATTACATAAGTGGAGAAAATTTAAAGAAAAAAATTTGAGACACTTTCGAGCAAAAGAATCGTAAATTTCAAACGCAAATTACGCAAAAAATATATTTTTCAACAAATTGTACATGAAAATTTCAAAACTAAAACTTGAAGACAGAAACTTTTGCCTCAGATAAAGTCTGTTCTACAAAATTAGCTTATTACAAAAGGCAATGTACAATTTTTTTGTAAAAGTTAGTAGTTTTCGCATAATTTCTGTTTGAATTTAATGAAACCCATATGAACGTCTCCTCGTTCATAACGATAAAATTGTAATATTGCGAGAAAGTATGTGCTGTTGCAACACCACTAGTTTCCTTCATTTATTTACATAGATGGTGGATACATAGCTCAATTTAAATTAACTATACATATGTTAGATCGCTTACTAGCTACCTTAAAACTTAAAACTAATACAATGGTTGAGGTTACCTGTCGGTCTCCGCTAGTGTGGGTCTAGTTCGGAGATATTCTTGAGGAAAATGTGGAATGCGAATGGGTATGCGAATGCCAACCCAATGCTCTCATTGAGATAAAACGTCACACGAAGTAGAACGACGTAATTGGCTCGTGTTGGACTTTTCTAGTTTACATAAATTTACAAAACACCATTTGGCCGGTAACGACGCAATTGTTACGCCGCGCGGTCAACAACGGGCGACCTGAAGATGACCGGAAGGCGGCAGTTCTCCTCCAGAGGCGGGGCGATGGCCTCGAGGATCACTGACATGGCAAACACACTGAAATAATACTCCACATCGAAATCACACTGAAAAAAGGTTTATGGTTAAATGTATTATTTAACAATTTATAATATGGTAGAAAGAAAGCAGGTCCCGCAAAGTTTATATCCATTCTAATACTTTTCCGCATACTACTTACGTAGTATAATAAATGTAATGATGCGCAAAAAAAGATTTTTCAGCAGAAAAGTCTTACTGTAGGCCTCGATACCGAAAAAAGGAATAGGTCCAGTTTCTATATGTAGTAAGTTACATCCTCTAACATATTGGGCCATCACAATCCACGTTTAATGGGTCATTGATACCAAAAATTGGTTTATGGCAAAACATCTGTCCGTCCGTGAAGGACGGACGTCCGCACGATCTGTGAACAGCATACATCATAGGCAATGGATTTACCAAAATTGATGTTCACTGATCGATCTGACTGATTTCCCCCTGAGTTTGAAACGGATATTTTAGTTGTTGGAGGTACACATCGACGAATTCTATTTTCCTCCCTCGTTCTCTCTTTCTCTCTCCCCAATTTCTCCATATCTCTCCCTCTCCTCACGAATTCCGCCTCCATCGCTCCCCTCTACATTTCTCATTCACATTAATTAAAAAAAGAATTCAGAAATGAACTTTTATATGTTACACTAATGAAAGTTTGCAATGTACCATTTATAAGCGCCTTCCAAGATTCAGCTCAATTCGGGGTTTTAATAGCATTGAAATAGCATACAAATTCTGGAATCAAGGGCTGCAAAACAAAAATTATTTTATTATTTTCTCTAGTAGATCACGATAGTAAATAATTTATCTCTAAATATATTTTCCTCGCGTAGATCTTTGCTTGCCAAGTAAAAGGTTAACTATACAATCTCTCGATTCTAAAAAAAATAATTATCCAAACAAAAAAATTAAGATAACGACGGGTAAAAAAAATATTAATACACTACAGTAGACCCTCGTTAGCACGAAGTCGCTTAACACGAAAACTGCCGTAACACAAACAAAACTTTGGTACCGCAAGGATTTGCGATAATACCGACATTTATAACACTCAGATACCACGAACTTTTATAACACGAACTCCGATTATTTCGGTCTCTTAGAATTCCTGTTAATGAGGGTTTACTGTATATTATCGTAAAGAAACACATGATAAAACATGTAAACTCTCATTACCACAAACTCGCTCAACACTATTTTCGCCGTAACACGAACAAAACTTCGGTCCCGACAAGAGTTTACGGCACTTTATAATACTCGGATTACGCGAACTTTTATAACACGAACTCCGATTATTTCGGTCCCTTTGAATTCGTGTTAATGAGGATTTACGTATTATAAACTGTAATACACCCGAGAAACGAACATGTGTTTTAACATTCACACGAGTGAATTAATATTCATTACATCAAGTTTTACGACCTGCTTTTCCTTCGAATAATGAAAACTAATAGCAAATAAACCTACTGTTTCAAATTTTCTAGTAATTCTTGCTGTTTTTATGACCCATTTAATTTGCTCTTTCAACATTTTATTATTTCGCTTGTTCGGTGCAGTTTACCGTCACAACGCGGGTGATCTCAATAGAACTTACAATTGTATTAAAAGATGATCCATGATCACGTATTTCTAAAATGGTGTCTAAATAAAGCTATAATAAAGTTGATATTAATTAGTACCTTAATTAGTTCTAATATTCTAATAATGAATACAATAGGGGTAGAAACAAGAAATAAACAAGGCGTATTAAAATATGACATCAATCCGACCCAGTGAACCCAACCATATTTCGAGCTTCATAGGATACTTCTTATAACGAAATCGAATTTACGTACAGAATATTGCCGACATCTCTTCAGACAAGTGCACGCCAATTGTAAATGTATGTACGTGTATATAAAACATTTTGGACATCAGAAAGTTACCAAAAATATTTGATGTGCGTTCTGAACAAAGTTCATTGTACCACACTCATATTCCTGCAGTCACGTTCCAGATGAGGACCGATAACATTCAATACTTTCCCAGTCACGCGCACTCAGTCAAATTACAGTGCATCACCACGCATACTTCTAAGATTCTCACGTATTTAATCGCTACTACCACTCAGCGTAGCTCTTCAAACGATGCAGAAGATAACTCGATCTGCATATAAAAGGCAGTCGGCCACGTCGTAGATTTAGAGCGAAGCCAGCAACAATCATGCGTAACCTCTCTGCACTTTTGCTCCTGGGAGCCTTCCTGACCGTGGGATGGGCCCAGAAGGACCCCAACTGGACGGGAGGTCGTAACACCATCGTCCACCTCTTCGAGTGGAAGTGGTCCGACATCGCCCAGGAATGCGAACGCTTCCTGGGGCCATATGGATACGCCGGTGTCCAGGTTTGTCATTCGGAAAACACACTTGCACCAAACAATCACTATAAACAAAACTTTCTTATTTCTGATCATGTATACAATTAAAATTGTGTATCCTTCTTTCTAGTCCGCAATTCTCTTCATTGTTTTCTACTGATTAATGTAAATTAAAAACAAACAATTCATCTTGCCCCCAATATCACCAGCATTAATTATAGAATATATTATTTCAAATTAATGTTAAAAAGAGAGCCCTTTTAATGTTAATACGAATGTTCGCCATTTTTTACATTTTTACAAAAATTCTCAGACAACCGTCGTAATATAACTCTAAAATGGTTATTGTAGACATCTCCGGCTAACGAGAACATCGTCAAATCCGGGCGGCCATGGTGGGAACGCTATCAGCCTATTTCCTACAAACTCGTCACCCGGTCTGGAAACGAGGCGCAGTTCACGGACATGGTCCGTCGCTGCAACAACGTCGGTGTCAGGTAACGCATCATTGTAATTGTGCTCTTGATAATAACCACAGAATATGCATCATCTTAAACACGTGATGTCGTGAATAGGGTGTACGTCGATGTGGTCTTCAATCACATGGCTGCCGATCAGAAAAATGCCGTGGGAACAGGTGGCAGCACTGCTGACCCTAATAACAAACAATATCCAGCTGTTCCGTACGGACCTTCGGACTTCCACGCTACCTGCGACATCGGCATTGACTACGGCAACGCCGAGAAGGTAAGCAGATGTTACAATATAAGAGATCACTCAAACTGCATAGGCTTATGATCTGTAAGGCTAACATGGAATCAATGCTTAGGTGCGTAACTGTGAACTGAGCGGTTTGCACGACTTGGACCAAAGCAAGGACTACGTGCGTACAAAAATCATCGAGTTCCTGGACGCCCTCATTGATCACGGTGTCGCTGGCTTCCGGTAAGTACAAAAAACCAAAGCAACGCACTATTCAGTTTCCATTAAAGTAATCTCATACTTCTATACACCGAACTTTGCACTTGCAGTGTGGACGCTGCTAAGCACATGTGGCCTGAAGATCTCAAGTACATCTACTCAAAGGTGAAGAACCTCAACACCAACCACGGATTCGCTGCAAACACGCGTCCTTTCTTCTTCCAAGAGGTCATCGACAAGAGTAAGATGAACTCAATTCTCTCCTCATTCTTCACTACATGCGGAATATATTTTAATGCTATATCTTTCATGTTCAGCTGGCAAGGAGGGAGTTCACAACTATGAGTACACGAGCTTTGGCCGCGTGACGGAGTTCCGATACGGCATGGAGCTTTCCGTAGTCTTTGGAGCCACCAATGCTCTCAAATGGCTCTCCAACTGGGGTATGTAGTTTCTAACTTCTTATTGGATGGTTCATGCACAAGTAATACGCATTTAATATGTAAAGTTTTCTTTCGTGTGTGGCTGTAGGAACCAAATGGGGACTCATGGATGGCGACGACGCTCTGGCTTTCATAGACAATCACGACAACCAGAGAGGACACGGCGGTGCTGGTGATATTTTGACATACAAGAGTGCCAAGCAATACAAGGTTATTTTCCCTTCTCACAAAAACTGTTTTAATCATAACAACAATAAGTTACCGTTATATATATATATATATATATATATATATATATATATATATATATATATATATATATTTGCGTGAAGATGTTTAATTAATCGTTACTTTAATTGGTTTACAGATGGCTATTGCGTTCATGCAAGCCTGGCCGTACGGCGTTACTCGCATCATGTCCAGCTACTTCTTCACTGATTCTGATGCTGGTCCCCCTGCTGATGGTAATGGCAACATCAAAGACGTGATCGTCAACAGCGACCTCACTTGCAGCAACGGCTGGGTGTGCGAGCACCGATGGAGACAGATTTACAATATGGTGGCCTTCAAGAAGAGCACTGAATGTATGTATCTATTATGCTTCTAATTATAGGCAAAGTTTTTTCTTTATTCAAATACGAAATGAAGTATAATTCTGAAAATGCATTACAGTCACTGATGTGCTGAACTGGTGGGACAACGGAAACAACCAGATCGCTTTCTCGCGTGGAAACAAGGGCTTCATTGCCTTCAACAAAGATTCTTATAACCTGGCTCAGACTTTGCAGGTAAGGGTATTACTTTGACTTAATATATAAGACTTTGCAGGTATGTTATTCATTGTAGGAACGTATTTTAAAACATGTTTGTAATGCAAACTTTGAACTTCGGAACATAGTGTATATAGAAACGTATTACCTTGGAACTTTGCATTTCTTTAGTAATTCTTGTCATTATTCCATCTGTAGTCTGTATTCTGGGAAACGGCGTACGTTATGTACAAAGGGAATACGTAATGAAAATGATATTATTAAATAATATGGAATAAAATGTCATAAAATGCAGTCAATAGTTGATTACGGTTGTAATACTATTACTCGGTAATTAATGCATCTATTTTAAAGCACTAGTCAACGTCATGACATGACACGTAAGACATTGTTCAATTGCACTGAAATGCATCCGTACTGAAATCTGAAATGATTTATCTTTGTAGACTGGCCTGCCGCAAGGCACCTACTGCGACCTCATCTCCGGCCTGAAGTCGGGCAGCAGCTGCACCGGAAAGAGCGTCTCTGTGGGTAGTGATGGGAAGGCGTACATTGAGATCAAGACTTCTGAAGATGATGGGGTACTTGCCATTACTGTGGATGTGAGTATTTGCACTTTGTGGTGTAATTAAGACGCGTTTGCTGATTTTATCTAATATTTGTTTGTTTCTGTTGCAGTCTAAGCTGTAAACTCGGCGTTCGTCACATTTTTATCTATTACAAGTTACAATCTTCTCGAAGTTATAATAGAAATATTAAATGTTTTTATAAAATTATAATAAATGAATAAACTTTTTTGATTTATATATTATTTTCTGTCATGATTAATTGTCCCCTTGATTTATCCCTTAAAATATATTGAATGTTGTCTTTTTCAAACAAATAAATAGGTCTGAATTGTTGCATATTTTGTTACATCTCTCTAAGGCACCATTGTAGTAAGTTTCTACAAGGATTATATTCTACATTTTCTACACTACATTCAGAATACTTGTTTTTTACATATTTTGTACTTCCTTTTGCTAGTGCTTACCGCGTGAAACGCTTAGTATTAGTGCCTGCCATTCTTTTCACTGGTTGTGTCAATCGCAAAAGAGCGTCATGGCACGTGGGTGATGCTATCCGCGGTCGAATGGTACATTAAAATTATTAATAAAAACCCAGTTGACTTTACACATTTTGGACCTACTGTCCTTTTCGGAATTAATTCGGCCATGTTAGTAATTCCCATGATAATTACAGTCCACAACAAGGATGTGAAATTTTTAAAAAGAGAAAATAGAGTTTGAAATTCAAATCAATAGTGTACGTAGTGAGACGAATCATGTATAAATCATGACTATCTCGAGGATGTCGAAAACATTATTATTTTGTTTTTATTACGAAAGTGGCATTAAAAAACAAGTGAATCACTGTTGTGACTGATAAGTGTTTTGTCAATAAAATAACAGTGAAACTAGATGCAAGGTACTAAAATTTTAAAAAAATGATACATGACCTTATTCAAAATCTATATTTAAGGAACATATTTCATTCAAGGATAAATACCTATATCTTTAATATTTTATTTGTAGGAAGACGCCGAAAAAATTTTGAACTTTTGCAATTTTCGAAAAATTAGGGTTGTTAACAAACATGATACCTGAACCATACTCGTAAACGTCATCCACTTTTCCGACAACAAAATGTAATAAAAAATGATGGGGTCTGGGTTTTGAAAATGTTCCAGAAGCTTTATGTAAAGTACTCTCCTAAATTAAAATGCCGATTTCAAATTCAAGGGGCTGTGACATAAGACGGATAGATTGGGGAATATCAATGCAGCTGAACGGTTTAGCCGCTAGCGTTGTTCAAAGACGGACAAACAGACGTTTTGCCGTCATTCGATTTTTCGCTAACAAGAACCCATAAAACATAGATTATGCCTACACCACGTGTTAATTTTTTTAAAAATTTATCAACTTGGTTTATCCACTTCGTTATGTAGGAGAAAAGTGTTAAGCACAGGGCAGCTGAATTTGAATTTTTAATTTATAATTTGATAATGTAGGCAGTGCTGTATTCAGATGTCAGTAGAATTCAATAAATGAATGAGTGGTGTTGATTTGGTAGAATTGTTAATGATTTCTCAATTTCCAGAAAGAGACTGAAGAAATTTTATTTAAAAATGTTCAGAACCTTTTGGACACAACGTTTCACACCAATTGTAATTTTTCACACCAATTTGAAGAAATAGATTGGAAGCTAAATTTTCAACAGAAATTAGTTGCAATATTTTCTTTGAAAAATTCTCGCTGAATTCGCTTCAACGCCGAAGAGAAGAGGCATGAAATGCTTCTTCGAATGACTGCAAGACATTTCGTAGACAGTAACTCAGGAATATCATCTCGAACACATTCCCTTAGGAAAATTATGATATCACAAAAGAGAGTCCATTTAATGCTGAGCAGAATGTATTAAACCGTTGTGTTTAACATCATATTTGAAACAAAAATAGACGAAGTCAGGTTTAAAGTGCATGTAAATCCGTTAACAATTTGAAATTTGCTTTGTATTTCACATTAGTTCAAACTTGTTTATTAAGGTAGCAATTCTGTCTTTCATTTGTAAAAATATTCTCAAATCACCGAACAAATCTACTCACTTAATTGCCGCACATCAGAACCATTACACTAATTCTGGTAACATGGAAAAAGTGAGAGAGAAGTGCGTCACTTAAAAGCATGGAAAATACTTTATTCGACTGAAGATCATGAACAACTTTTCTTAAATTTTCATTTTGGTGGTCAAAACTCTTAATACACGCATAATTTCTTTCATAAAGCACCTATAAATAACATACTGAAAATGTCGTTCAATGTATTAACAGTATACTAAAATATTAAACAAATACGTATTTTAGCTAATTAAGAAATGTTTACCTGCAGATGAGGATATGTCTTATATGCCTCATGCTGTGCTGTATAAACACAATTCTGTTTTACAATGGAAAATATTTAATGAAGATGGTCAATGAATGCAACAGTAATTTCCTAAATGCTTTGTCCTCAGACGTATAAGCACTCAAATTCATGATATGAGTATCATGACTTATCATTAAAAACACAGAACAATACGCCCGCCAAATTGCACAGATAAACAAGATAATATGAAACTGTGAAAACCACAGCCTTCGAGAATCAATAGTTTCAGAACTATGTGTACGTGAAACCATAGAACTTCTGAAATGTCAGTCTGTCTGTGCTGATGCACATTCAAAATGTAATAAAATAAAAAATACCAATGTTTCAATAAAAAAATGTATTAAAATGTTCATAAAATTTTAGAGATGACTTTAAGATTTAAAAATAAAATATGATATTTTTCTCATTTTTAGGGACAAATCTCACCTTAACATTCAGTTCAGGGGTTTGGCCGTTAGAAGTTGGTTTCCAGTCTGAAGCTCCTTTCACTTTTAAATCAACGGTTTCTAAATGAGGAACGTTTGCAAATGTCCAACGAGTAATAATAAATGCTGTAATGGCTGGTGAAATTTTAAAGTCTCCTATCAGACAGTGAATTCTTATCTCTCGCATTTTCAACGTTTTGAGACAGTTTTATCTTGGTTATAAAATTCACCTCATAATATGAACAATTTTATAAGGTGAACGCGGTGTGTTTCCTATACGAGAGTGATCAGAAATGTATTCAAAATGAATAAAACTTCGCGCCCGGACGTAAGATGAAATGTGACTCTGAATGCAGTCTCGTATTGGTGAATTCAGCGAAGACTGACAAAATGGGGAGAGTCCAATAAGATCCAATTGGGGAGAGATCCCGTGGACTGAGCGGCCGCAACCATGGGCGGCGCATCTTGTCAGAGGGCAACAATGCAGAAGTGATATATATATATATATATATATATATATATATATATATATATATATATATATATATATTCCCTTAGACATTTAAAAGGCATTTGACAAAGTTTAGCATAATGGCCTCATTCATAAACTACATCAATTTGGAACTCCATCATACCTTTTTAAAATAATCTAAAATTATCGAAGTAATCGTAAACTCGGTGTTAAAATTAATCATACCTTTTCACAAGTATTTTCAATATCTGCCAGTGTGCCTCAAGGATTCAGTTTCTCTCTCCTTTTTAATATCTATCTTTACATTTACATTTTCATCTACTCAGATTTAGCCCTCTTTGCTAATGGCTCTCTTCATCAGTCATAAAAATATATCAACTGCCAGGGATAGATTACAATCCGACCTTCTGCTTTGTACATCCACGAATTGGCAAAAAAACATTAATATGACAAAATGTCAAGCCAAAACTTTTACACTTTGCAAACATATCATTCCGTCTGAATTATTATTATACAATCAAAAAATACCGTGGCTTTCCTCTAATTCACCTATCAAATACATTGGTCTCTTCTTAGATACGAAGCTTACATGGAATATACACATTAAAAATATTATTCGTAAAAGTTACATAAAATACATAATCTTCACTCTACTCTTAACTATAAATCTCCTCTGCATATTCATACTGCCAAACTAATATATATTACAATCATTCGTCTCACGCTAATGTATGGCTGTCCCATCTGGTCCAATGCGGCCAAACCTCACTTTAACAAAATTCAGATACTCCAGAATAAATTCATCCGTAAAATTCTTCATGCTCATGGTACATTCCTAACACAATTACACAATGAACTAAAAATTGAAACTAATCACACTTTAATAAATTATCACAGCCAGAAATTCAACTCCTTAGACGATTTGCAACAAACACACTTTTAATTTAGGCCAATCATATCAATTTCTCCGGAGAATACTTTCAAGATTTCCGAAAGAATTCCATCCTCATAAACGACATTATATTTATTAGCTTCCCCCCTCATTAAAAAAGTCAATATCTAATTACAATTTTACCCTAATAGAATTTATATTTTTAACATAACATTGTCAATTATCCCTTCAACAGGTCCCCTGTGAGATCCAAATCAACAGTCATGTCAATTTGTAACGCCAAAAAACCTGAAATACATTCTTGTCGAACAGGCAGAAATAAATTTAAAGAAAGCACCTCTTGTAACTTTTGAACGGTTGAAGTTATTGCAATGCAGTTTTCACGAAACTGCGTGAGGGAATCAGGCTTGTTCATACGTGTATTTAATTATATTTTATCACTTGTATTTTACGAAATATTTTAAGTAACGTTTTTTCAAATGGAACTATACACATATTTTTTTTAGTCTATCATGTCAAGCGTAAAAATACGAATTCAATTATATACGTATTGTTATATGTTAAATAATCATTTTGTTGTAATTTTGAATTTTTTGCGACTCGTGTTTAACGGATATTAACACCGTGTATATTAAACGGCACTCTGTTCTCACAGACCACCCGAATGCACTGCTAGGTTATCCCATTATTTTTTTTCTTAAATGAAACTATAACACGGATTCCTACTACACAACGTGTTGGAGGAAGTAATTTATTATATATAGGAACAAGATTTATCCATGGTTTCATTACCAGAGCCCAGCAATGTGATATTTTCTGTCAAAAATTCGCCTTTTCCGACCCACAATTATAATACTTTTTCTTCTTACGAAGTAAGGGCAAGAAAGTTAATGTCGGGAGCTTCGAAGAATGAAGGAAAGTAGGATAGTTTCAAATCCAAAATAGTATCGTGGTAACATGCCATTGAATGTATTCTGCGCACGTACATGAAAAAATAATATTATCAAAACCGTACAAAATTAGTGTACGATGGAACACAAGCATCACTTTTCATAAATCAACGTTTCTAAGATAATACATTTTTTTCAGATCACGGGATCTCCCAGTGACTCACCTCTCACTACACGCTGTCACACACTCGAACTGAAAAGAAATATTGTCGGTCCGAAACCATTCAACGCCACAAAAAGTGATAAGAGGAAATGCATACTTCGGTCCACAGTATACATATATTCCTTTCTCACATACACCTTACGTGATACTGTCTCAGACCAGACGGAAAAAAAAACTTGAGAAACATATTGAAAATAACAATTTCAACATTTTGTGTCATAATAGTTTTGTTGACAGTCGATTACTTTATGTGATACATACAATTTTTTATAACACACGTTTTGAAGTGATTTACGTTGATGTGAACTCAATAGATGTGTCGCTTCTGGTCGGTACTTAAAACTGAACAACTATGTTTGAAATCATTTTAACATTTTGTATTTGCGGGCACTGATAGGGTTTCGATTATTGCAGGCTCATCTACAACCTTTTGTAAGTAACCGGCCGTACAGAGCAAGCGCGAATGATGGATAAAGATATGCACTCACGGTTATTCAGCAACGACCTTTCTTACATTCCATTTCTCTCCAAAACACCACGATGCACTGTTGCTCCACGACACACATTGCATAAAGAAAGTCGAACATAATTGAAATTGAACGACATTTCATTCCAAAAGTCTTGCCATTCTACTTTTGAAAAAGGAAAAGTATTATTAGAGATGTAGAATACACTAAATGTACAATGTGAATAATTAGAATTACTAAGGGATTAATTATCTTTTTCTGTAACTGAGTTAACCGTACATTTAATTCTGTCTTTTGTTATTTGATGTAAAAGAAACAGTCAAACAATCTGTAGTTGCATATCATTTCAGAATTAGGATACGAACATTTGTTTTCCAAAAATCATTATGTGAAATATATTCCAAATATTTGAACAATTTTTGAAAACAAAACCTTCAATAGAATGATGAAGCTTCATGTAAAAGCACCCCCACTGAGCAAATAATACGTTTCAAACTCGAGGGACCTACAGTTTGTCGAGATAATTCGAGGAATATCTATTTTGGCGAAAATCGTGTGGATGGTTACCGCGCTATCGTTGACCACAGATGGCGCAAACTGAAGAATGAATAGACTGACGGAATACTATTTAGCTGAAAACATACTTTTCGGTATCAAAGATCCACAACAATCAAATATGAATACACATTGTGTTAAAAAAGGTTATTTACTACAGGTTGAAAAAAAAATTATCCATATTTTCGATACAAGATCCCCTTCAATACACGTTTTCTGGATAAAATGGTCGAATTCTTTGGCAACTTTACAAGATCTCCTTTTTATTACGCAATTAGATTATAAGGCGAGAAAGTGTTCGTTAAAATGTCTGACTGACGATCAGTTTGTCAGTGGTAAAAGCTATCGCCGAAACCGTTCAAAAACGAGTTTTCAAAAGTTCACATTCTTCGATCGATCTGGACAAACACGAAGCCCTGCGGGGATGAAACGGCTATTTTTTGGAGGATGTATTACATTACGCTTTAATAAATGGTAAAATGTTTTTAGGTAAAACATTTATTCTGGGATAGCGAAAACGACGATCAAAGAATAGCGTATATCTTAATTTCATTGATATCTTATAATTTGCGAAAAATGAATAAGTTCAAACGTTTTTCGGCGTTTTCATCTAGCTACAAAATAAGAAGGAATATATTTTTAGTTAATGCAATAGACTTTCAAAAGCACGTCTTTGAATTAGCTCATATACAATTAAAAATACTTTTCGCGTATTTGAGCGTAAAATATCTGCTAATTGTACGCAATTATTTTTCAAAATAGGCTCAGTTTCGTTCTTATTTTTTTTCGGTGAAACAAAGGACACTTAAAAATAACGCATTCTCCTTTTTGGCAAACTGTCTTTGAAGATTGGAAAAAATTAACTCTGAAACAGTACAATATTGATGGTAAAAACTTTTTGATGATAAAATCTGTTCTAAGGAATAATATATTTAAATAATATTATCTACAATTTATTTAATAGCTCCTGTTTGGCCCTAATTATTGCTTGAAATCAATACAATTAATCAATAGGATACACTATATTGAAATTAAAAAATCTCTGCAGAATATTGTTTCATGTCATTCAGTAATGTGTTTTCTGACACGAAAAAATGAGACAGGTTTAAAAATTATGGAATAATAATATCATTATTCATATTCAAATCAGATTAAAATATGTTTTAGATTAAAATGTTGTATACTTACCAATACATGGACTTGTGTGTAGTAAAAGCAGGAAATTCTACAATCTAACTTCATTTTGGAACGTAATTCTTAACATATTAAAATCCTGTTCGGACTTAAACCATGAAGCATCCAATGCTTTCAATAGACCTATAGCAACTCTCATTAACAAACGACGGTAAAAATCATTGTATTAATTTTAAGTCATTATTGAAATATAGTATTTACTACTAGAACCCGGCAGAAGTTGTTCTGCCCTTCATCTCCCTCTTTCTCCTTCACTCTCTTTCTCTCACCGCCCCTCACTCTCTCTCCATCTCTTCTCTCTCTCTCTCTCTCTCTCTCTCTCTCTCTCTCTCTCTCTCTCCGTCTCTCGCTCTGTCCATCTCAGTTTGCTTGACACTGTGCGTCTCTCTCTCACTCTCCCTCTCTCTCTCCCTCTATCTCTGTCTATGCCTCTCGCTGTCCTTCTCATTCACATTTAGTAGCAGATTCTGCATATCTCTGAGCAGGTGGGGTAATATTGAGAAGCGCCGGTCCAGCAAAAATGTAACAGAATGTTCAGAAAGATCCCATCCTGTAGATTACGCTGTAAGAATCATTTCTTTGAGGGCTTTGGCCTCAAATTTTAGTTTTTAATGCTCTAGAGCACTTCGTTTAGAAGTTATTTAACTATACAGACTCAAAAATGCTGCCGAGTGTTGTGGGTTGCATTTGACATGAATAGTTTTGTTTTGTTATACCGCGCCATCTAGTGGAGTTACGACAAAATTAACAGCACATAAACCTTCTGGGAGAAGAAAATACGTAGGTTAACTTTCAAGAGATCGGATTGGGGGTTTACTGATGTATACCAACACACACATATATATGTATATATGTATATATGTATATATGTATATATGTATATATGTATATATGTATATATGTATATATGTATATATGTATATATGTATATATGTATATATGTATATATGTATATATGTATATATGTATATATGTATATGTATATATGTATATATGTATATATGTATATATGTATATATGTATATATGTATATATGTATATATGTATATATGTATATATGTATATATGTATATGTATATATGTATATATGTATATATGTATATATGTATATATGTATATATGTATATATGTATATATGTATATATGTATATATGTATATATGTATATATGTATATATGTATATATGTATATATGTATATATGTATATATGTATATATGTATATATGTATATATGTATATATGTATATATATATATGTATATATGTATATATGTATATATGTATATATGTATATATGTATATATGTATATATGTATATATGTATATATGTATATATGTATATATGTATATATGTATATATGTATATATAATAGAAAGTCAAAAAAATTGGATGCCGCAATTCTTTCATATAAATCGACAATACAATATAGTTGAGTTAGAAATTACTTTCTAAACGACAACCTTTGTGTGTTTAAAACAAAATGATACCAATTTTCAAAACGTCAGAAATTGTAGGGAAAATTGAAACTGTACCACGCTTATAAATTCACCTTCTATTCGAGAAAAAAAAAGAAAATGTTGAAAACATTTTCAGAAAATTTTGGAATTGCAAAAGGGTCTTCATGTACGTTACCCCCACAAAAATTAATATATATTAATGATACGTGAAATAGCACAATCAGATCTTACCTATAGCGTATTTAGCAAGTTTCAGTTCACAAGCTTCTAATCTGAGTCATTCGTGACACACCCAATCATCCATGTAGTCATTTCAATTTTCAGGCACAAAATTGCGAGTATCTTCTCACCCTCTGAAAAAATAATCTTAACTACATTTTCAGCTCTTAGCTACATCTAAATTGACTTTAATCCATCCATGTGGGACGACACAGCTCAAAGAATCTTAATTACGGTTTTTAGAGCGACAATTCGAGATCGTTTTTTTTAGATGATTTCAATATTTATTATTCCTACAACTATATTACAGAAAAATGAAATTTTACAATACCCAATAGGGGCATTGTTGAGCATCATTAGGCAATCTTTCCACAACATAGCGCCACGGATTACAATGGCAAAGGATTTTTTAAAATATTTTTTATTTATTAGCTACCCGTCTGGCGGATGCATTTCGGAGATTTGAAGTTTACATTCATGAAAATAGTTATTTTTGTATATAAAGTGTCTAAAGTTTCCGTTTCTTCCACGGTCGACATTGAGATATTTGCCGACAGCATAAGTCCAACTACGGTCTCCGCAAAAAATCTCAATCTGGACCGTTAAAGAAATGGAAAATTCACACACGAAATATATACATTTTTTACAGTCGTAGAACTGGATACAAATATAATACAAGAGCTTTTGTGAACTTGTATTGGTAAAAGAAGCCTGATACCCCGAGCAATATAGAAATGAATTTCATAGGGCCATGATTACAGAAGAGTATTCTAAAACCATTCAAAAAAACCCTTTTTTCACTGTAACAAGATAGTTGTCTTGGTGACTAACTTTTTTAATGGATATTAAAAAAATGACGAATTTCACGAACTGCTAGCAATGAGTAGAAGATGCATATTTTACGCATTTGCAGAAAAAGGATAGTTTAAGAATTCATTTTTCTCCTTGAAGCGTTCGAATTATTGGTTGTTCTATTTTTTAACATTCGAATTATCGTCGCTCCTTTGTATTAAAAACATTTTGGAATATGTCGTCTATGCGCAAGGAAATCCACCTATTTCAAAATGTATCATAGTCGAGTTAAAAGCAGAAATATACTTTAAAAATACTATTTTATAAACGTTCCGTAATAAAAATTATCCTGAAAAATTGGTGTTTTAGGATAGTTCTTTTCTTCAGCACACATAATTTTTCTTACGACACACGAGGTATCTTTTAAATAATTTTTGTGATTTAGAATTATAAAATTCTTTTAGTCACATGAAATTCATATCTTCAACAAATCACTTTATCTCTTGGGCGATCACAGGTCATATTCCTGGCAATCATGCTATTACATACTCACATTCACGTTCTTGATCCCTCACGATAACATCCATGTTTTCAACTATCACGTGCGGATAATTAAAATGCAGTATGTACAAAGGATAGTAGCCATACTTGAGTTATGGAGACCACTTCAAGAAACTCTTCAGGGGAGTCGGAGATAACGTTTAAAGCATATAAAAGGGACACAGGAAGCTGAATGCGACAAGTTCGCGTCATTCATAGCCATGCGTTCTGGGGCCATTCTTGCAATCTTCGGGGCCCTCCTGGCCGTGGGCTGGGCCCAGAAGGACCCCAACTGGACGGGAGGTCGCAACACCATCGTCCACCTCTTCGAGTGGAAGTGGTCCGACATCGCCCAGGAATGCGAGCGCTTCCTCGGGCCATACGGCTACGCGGGTGTCCAGGTACGCACTGCATAATTCAAAACTACAAGGATGTTCTAATGAACAAGATGGCTTTTGCACAAAAATCAACACCTTATTAAAATTGATTCATCTCTGATCATTCAATGCGCTACGAAATATCAACATGTTTTCTTTCGTGAAGTACAGATTATTGTTTTCATGACGTACATCAATCTTATAATTATGTTAAGGCTTGAAAGTAAGAACTATTTGATAGTAATTGTGATGTATTCGAATTATTCCTATGAAACCCTTCCAACAAAAACTCCAACGTAGCCTCATATAATAAACGTGTAACCCACGTACATCACACACGTTTAGACATCTTCTGGTGAACAATGGAGAGAAAATTCGATATATTTTTAAAAATCTCTAAAAGTCTCTAAATCCCTAAATATAACCATTACTTTTTATGAAAATATATAGAATCATTTACTAAATTTAAAAAATGGATTTCTTCAATTACGTTCGAAAAAGAATTTGCCCAATTTTTTGTAAAATGTAATACTGTAAAGAGTCTACATATTTATAATCCTAGATCTTAAAATAATAAAGCTCGTATTATTGATTTAACATCAGTGATCAATTTAATTTTTAAAGGAAGTTAATTGTAATGGTAATAATTTTGAATTATTTATTAAAATTGTCAATTTAAATTATTATTCACATTTATTTCATTATTATCTTGATCATTATTTGAGCTACTTGTGATCTATCAAAAATAACATTCTTTATATTTTGCTCTAGTTTTGAAAGTCCATGCTATGATCATGCAAATGGCATCTTACAATCTTTTATCAAATCAATCCAAGAGTAAATTTAAATTTCATCTCATAGTAATTATATTATCATCTAGCCACTGAATGGTTCTGACATTCTTCTTGACATTAAACTCTTTTGTTCATTTTCTTGACGAGGTGATAGCAAAGGACATTGTAAAAATGTTACATTAATTCTTATAATAAATGTTCACAGTTATATTTAATATTGCATAAAGCATTCTAAAAGCCTCTACTATTAATAATAATTGCAAATTTTATGTTAAATATTTTCTTCAAATTTCTATTAGTTTTCTCTTGTATTTTTGGATAAGCAATAATATGGAAAATAATCTATTAGAACACGTATTTTATTAAAAACCAGTGAGAGAACGATATTCAACAATTAATGCACACTTAATATTACATAAAATGTTTTGAATAATATTGACATATAAAGATTAGCAGAGAAAGAGAACAGACTATATATATTATATATACGTATATATATACATACATACACGCACATTTGTGAATCATTAAAAATTCACCAACAACAGTATTATAACAAATATAAAAGATATATCCCAATGATTTTATGGTATACTTTAGATGGTTAAATGGTTTAGATAGTTAGATGGTTAAATGAATTTTGGTTAGTAACTACATTTTAAAGAAAAAATTTAAAAAGATATTTAAATTTTCCATTCAAACATTCTAAAAAAGCATAACAGAAAATTCTAGAAGAAACCTGGATTACCAATTTGAAAGTTTATAGATACAAAAATTACATCTGCCAACAGTTTGGTAACACTCGGTGATATGATGAAGTTTATCAACATTTCACTGAGATTTATTAACACTAAAACCACAAATTAGCACAAGGTAAAGAACAAAAAATATCGACGATTATAGAATATAGATTTAAGGAAAACTTTTCTGCTCAGACATCTCCGGCTAACGAGAACATCGTCAAATCCGGGCGACCATGGTGGGAACGCTATCAGCCGATTTCCTACAAACTCGTCACCCGGTCTGGAAACGAGGCGCAGTTCGCGGACATGGTCCGTCGCTGCAACAACGTCGGTGTCAGGTAACGCATCATTGTAATTGTGCTCTTGATAATAACCACAGAATATGCATCATCTTAAACACGTGATGTCGTGAACAGGGTGTACGTCGATGTGGTCTTCAATCACATGGCTGCCGATCAGAAAAATGCCGTGGGAACTGGTGGCAGCACTGCTGACCCTAATAACAAGCAATATCCAGGAGTTGCGTACGGACCTTGGGATTTCCACGCTACCTGCGACATCGGCAGCGACTACGGCAACGCCGAGAAGGTAAGCAGATATTGGAGTATTAGTGATCAGTCAAACTGCATGAACTAATGATCTGTAAGGTGAACATGGAATCAATGCTTAGGTGCGTAACTGTGAACTGAGCGGTTTGCACGACTTGGACCAAAGCAGAGATTACGTGCGCACGACAATCATCAACTTCCTGGACGCCCTCGTCGATCACGGTGTCGCTGGTTTCCGGTAAGTACGAAAAAACGAGCAACGCAATCTTACGTTTCCCTTAAAGAAATCTCATACTTCAACACACCGCACTTTGCACTTGCAGTGTGGACGCAGCTAAGCACATGTGGCCTGAAGATCTCAAGTACATCTACTCAAAGGTGAAGAACCTCAACACCAACCACGGATTCGCTGCGAACACGCGTCCTTTCTTCTTCCAAGAGGTCATCGACAAGAGTAAGATGAACTCAATTCTCTCCTCACTCTTCACTACCAGCGGAATATATTTTTAATGCTATATGTTTCTTGTTCAGCTGGCAAGGAGGGAGTCCACAACTATGAGTACACGAGCTTTGGCCGCGTGACGGAGTTCAGATACGGCATGGAACTTTCCGGCGTCTTCGGAGGCAACAACGCTGCCAAATATCTATACAACTGGGGTATGTAACTTCTACCTTCTTTTTTGATAGTCCATGCACAAGAAATACGCATTTAACGGGGAAATTGTTTTTGGCGTGTTGCTTTAGGAACCAAATGGGGACTCATGGATGGCGACGACGCCCTGGCTTTCATTGACAACCATGACAACCAGAGAGGACACGGCGGTGCTGGTGCCATTTTGACATACAAGAGTGCCAAGCAATACAAGGTTATTTTCCCCTCTCACACAAACTGTTTTAATTATGACAATACTCAGTTACCCGCAGATATATTTCTTTGCGTGGAAACGTTTAATTAATCGTTACTTTAATTGGTTTACAGATGGCTATTGCGTTCATGCAAGCCTGGCCGTACGGCGTTACTCGCGTCATGTCCAGCTACTTCTTCACTGATACCGATGCCGGTCCCCCTGCTGACGGCAATGGAAACATCAAGGACGTGATCATCAACAGCGACCTCACTTGCAACAATGACTGGGTGTGCGAGCACCGCTGGAGGCAGATTTACAACATGGTTGCTTTCAAGAAGACCACTGAATGTAAGTATCTATTATGCTGCTCATTCTAGACAATGTTTGCGACTTTATTGAAATATGAAGCGATGTGTGATTCTGAAAATGCATTACAGTCACTGATGTGCTGAACTGGTGGGACAACGGAAACAACCAGATCGCTTTCTCGCGAGGAAACAAGGGCTTCATTGCCTTCAACAAAGACTCCCATAACCTGGCTCAGACTTTGCAGGTAAGGGGTTTACTGAAGTTTTTTAGGTAATGTTATTCATTGTACGAACGTATTTTTAAACACGTTTGTAATGCAAACATCGTAATTTGAAACATAATGTGTATAGAAACTTACTACCATGTTACTAGGCATTTTAGTCATTACTCCATCTGTTCTCTGTGTTCTGGGGAAAGGTGTACGTCATTTGAAAAATGAATACGTAATGAAAATGATATTATTAAATAATATGGAATGAAGTGTCATTAAAGGCAGTCGTTAGTTGATTACTGCTGTTATACAACTAGTTGGTAATTAATGTATCTATTTTAAAGCACTAGCGATCGTCATGACATGACGCGTAAGACATTGTATAATTTTACTGAAACGTATCCATGTTGACATCAAAATTATTTATTTTTATAGACGGGCCTGCCACAAGGTACCTACTGTGACCTCATCTCCGGCCTGAAGTCGGGCAGCAGCTGCACCGGGAAGAGCGTCACTGTTGGCAACGATGGAAAGGCGTACATCGAGATCAAGACTTCTGAAGACGATGGTGTACTTGCTGTTACTGTGGACGTGAGTATTTGTACTTTCTGTTGTAATTAAGACGCATCTGTTGACTTTATTTATTATTTGCTTGTTTCTGTTGCAGTCTAAGCTGTAATCTTGGCATTCATCACATTTGTATCTACTACACGGTCTTCTCGAAGTTACCACACAAATATTAAATGTTTTTATAAAATTAGTATAAATAAATAAAAATTAATTGAATAAAAATATTGTTTCTGGTCATTAATAATTGTAACCCTGAATTATCCTAGGGAATATTTTGAATGGAGTCTTTATGAAACGATTGGTGCTTCAACAGCACATACTTACTCTCATTATTAGAAACAAGTACCTAAAATTCAAACATTGCAATTTATTCGCCACTAACACTTCAGCTATTACTTGAAAACGTCGTTTTCCGCCAATTCAAACAAAGAGAAGTTGATGCATATGTGCATTCATTTCGATAGTCAGGAGAAGCAATCATTTCTTAGAAATTAAATAAGCAGGATAACATTTCACTGTTACGGTATTCGTTGCAAATAATGAAGAAGCGAGAAAGTCGCTGTTGCCAGTGTAGGATTTTGAAAACTATTTGCAATCGTTTGGGATATGCCTTTGGCGAATATATTCTTATCAATTCTTGGCAAAGACTCTTATTTCCATTTGTATTCAACTTGTTTATGTTTTGGCTTAAAGTACTATACCAGTTGATTAATAAACTAATATTTATAATAGCGAATAATGGACCAATTAAATTACTAATGTCCTACGATTTGTAGTAAGTTAATTTAATATCTCATTATACCGCGTGGGCCAAAAGTCACTTCCCAAGGTTACTTCTACTGAATTATGGTTTAAATTTCACATAATATGAATTTACCGCCTGTCACATTCATACTAATTAATAAGGGACATACTTGAGTGCATTGCTAAATCATCCGGTCAGATGTTTACTTATAAATATGCTTACACACGTTCTGTGTCAATGTTATGTTGTCGAAATAATATTTTTTGTATTAAAAATGGTGTAAATGTTCTTATGCGTTAGCAACTTGCAAGGGACAATATAAACGCCTCCCAGATTACCAGATCTCACTCCCATAGTTTTTTTCATTTTGGCGATTGATTAAAGATATGGTATATACTTCAAATACAACCACAATCAATGACGTACGAATAGCCATTTACAATGCTTTTCACAACATTGATTCGTATCCAAATCTGTGTGAAGAAATATGCTTGTATCCCAGATTGTCTTCAGAGATGTGTCGATGCAGAGAAAGCACTATGAAACAATGTACTGTAAATGATGAGAATAAAAGACTTGAATATATAACTAAATTAATGGGTAGTGACTTTTGGTCTACCTGTTTATTGACACCGCCTCAAACGAAGCGCA
This sequence comes from Teleogryllus occipitalis, assembly GCA_011170035.1. Taxonomy (NCBI): domain Eukaryota; kingdom Metazoa; phylum Arthropoda; class Insecta; order Orthoptera; family Gryllidae; genus Teleogryllus; species Teleogryllus occipitalis. Next base: position 101,837 of record BLKR01002458.1, on the reverse strand, counting down.
GAAAAATAAAACCTTTAAGTTTATATTTATGTGGTTCAGTATTTTTATTTCAAACATTTTTATAAACTACTGTCGGTGGCGAAACTCATCTAATATAATAAGCATTTAAAATAGTAAAATGGACCCTTTAACGTTCTACAGCCGAGAAATAGCATCGTGTTTATTACGTAAAAATGCAAAACACATACTGAAGTTTTGAAAAACATTGTTTAATTTTCAACTCACTAAATGTTTACTCAAAAAGCAAACCTAATTTTTCTTTAAAAAAATAATAATTTCAAGCAATCTCGTATTTGATAAAATCCGCAAACCTTAATTGATATTTGCGCAACAATGCTGCAATGGATATTTGAGAAGTTCATAGTTGAACAAAGTTATGGTGCCAGCCATACGAAGGACAATAAGTTAAAGCGCTTTTATTTACTGTCGAGCTTGTGTTATACGTTTACAAACAAACGTTTTAGAAAATTATTTGAAACCTGTCTCATAATCTTATATTTTTGTCCGTGTTGCATTTTCACTGAACGCAATGTCACTTATCTATGTATATTTCAGCATTTCACCAGCTATTTATTTCCATTATAGTCTTTCAAAATTTCAACGAGAATAAATCAAGACTGTAGAATGTCGAGTATCCGTTTTTAAACAAAAATTAGGTTTGCTTGTCGGGTAAACATTTTGTGAGCTGAAAATTAAACAAGGGTTTCTAAAATGTAAGAATTTGTTTTATATTTTTACACAATTAACGCATTGCTGTTTCTCAGCTATAGAACGATAAAGGGTTTATTTTACTTTTTTAAATGTTTATTATATTAGATGAGTTTGTCCACAGGCACTAGTTTATAAAATGGTTTTGATAGAAAAACACTGAATTATATTTTTATTAATTCAAAAGTTTTATTTTCCCGTGATCCGTTGGAGACGGAGTCAATATATAAAAAGTCGGTAATAAATTAACTTAATATTACAAATCGTAGAATATTAGTAATGTAATTAATTTATTAGTATTGTTTATTGTATATGATGTTCTATGACTAACCCATATACAAATTTAAATCCGACTTTAGATGGAAAAAAGCGTTTTAGCCAAGAATTGATAAGTAAATATTCGCCAAGCATATTTGCGGAACGAATTGCACAGAGTTTTGACAACGCTGCGCTGGCAATAGTGCGGTGCTCGTTTCTGTATAATTTGCTGCGAATAGTGTAACAGTCAAATATATTCCTGTTAGTTTCATTTGTAAAAGTAAGAAATGATTGCTTCTTCTGATTATCAAAATGAATTCAGATATGCAGCACAGGCGCATCCATATAATTAATACAGTAAAATGGTGATCTGTATAGATAACCACTAGATGTATTCTTGATCAGGGTGTTTATCGGTGTAAAAATTTTCTATTTCCGCAATTGTAATCAGTTTTGCATTTTCGTAATTCTTGAAAAAGTTATTTACAAAAAAATAATTAAAACAATAACACAACGTCACTGCGCAAAATATGAGTTGGGGAACCTGCGGCATATCATTATTATAACGCCATGTCTCCGAGCGCATGGCCACATAATACACCCAAGCGAAGTGGAAACAGCTGCAGAGCAGACCTGACCACTAGCACCTCTGACGACTTCTCACGGAATACAACATACTGCTTACGTACTACGGACTCTCTCTTGGATACGGAATACAAACCACGGCTGATAGCTGAATCAGTCAAACTACTGAGGCCGCCACCTGGCAGACGGCGGACGGAGGAAGGTCGAAGGGAATTCCTGCCCAACGACGATTGACCACCTCCACAAAAGGAGTGCAACTGACACCGCAGCCGCTAGACGGCGGGAAGCCGCCGACATGGAGGACGTCAGCAGGACGCCACTCCCAACTGACGAAGATGACGCATGGCTATTCTTCCAAGGTGACCAGAACGAGAAGAAGAGATCAGCGGAGGAAGCTACACCATCCTCCTCAACAGCATCAAAGCGCCAATTTGGAGCACCAGACGACAACCCAGCTGCGACCCAAGGAATATCCACCCAGGGCGAAACATCATCACAAGGAACTGCTCTCCCGCTTGGGGTAAGTGAGGCCAGCAGCTCCCATGTAAACCCCGCTTTCCTCCAACTCCATTCCATCGAAAATCAAAAGTTTGTCTTCCCAAAAGTTTTTGCACGAGCTCCCCAAAGCAAACTCCCTCCACCTCTTCCTACTGAAAACCGATTTGTTACCCTACAAAATGACGACACGGACATGGAAATTGACAGAACCTCCCAAGACCAGACTGTAAGAGAACCGGACCAAACAGAAAGAGACCAAAATTCAACCACTCCTCGGACCAAGACTAACAGACCAAAAGTTGGATCAATTCACGTGGACAATGAAGGACTCACCAACCCACAAGGACTACTACAAGACCTTTTGAAAATTACCCCTGACGGCTTCTACGCCAAAAGCACCCGACGTGAACTGATAATTCAGCCCAGGAACCCTCAATCTTACAAGAAACTCCTTGAGACACTGGAAAACATCGAACTGACCCCTGACAGAAGACAAAAGTACTTCAAAACAAACCTGTACTACCACCACCATAGAATGACAGAAGAAAGAAGGGAACGACTAGTTATTAAAGGACTCTCACCAAACATGGACCTTGATGACATCAAGACTGAACTACTGCAACAAAAACTAAACTTCCACCACCTATCAGAGATGAAAAAACGGAACCCCGACAGGACATTGACAGGACTCGGACTGTATGTGATAGAAACAAACAAATCTGATGCCCCTGACTTCAAGACTAACCTACGCTACCTACTACACCACAGAGTGACAATCGCCGACTACCAACAAACGACACATGTTCCACGCTGTGACAATTACCAACTCCTTTTTCACACTAAACACTACTGCCACAGAAAGACCATCTGCGGGAAGTGCAGTGACTACCACCACACTTCTACATGTCCAAATGACTTTTTCAAATGCTCCAACTGCCAAGCAGACCACCCCGCATACTCCCCACAATGCCCCGTATTATTAAAAGCTAAGGAAGACAAACTTAAGACTATGCAACAAAGACAAACTGAACAAGGACAAGGACAGACCAAGGCCCCTCCCACCATCAATGACTTCCCTCCCTTGAGAAATGCAACCTCCTCTTCTACTTCAACCAACAGAAACGACAATCAAGGACGAACATACGCTGACTCACTGAACCCTAACCAGACATCCAACTCCCCATCTGACCTGAAAGAACTCATCAGCCTAGTCAAATCACTAAACATCACTAAAATCATCTCATCTATCAAAACTATCATTAACATTGCAAAAGGACAAAACGACGGTATCACCAAACTAATCTTAATAGCCACCGCACTTGTAGACCTCTTCTAGACCATTGACCAAACACAAAATTACCAATTTCACCTCCTGGAATGCCAACGGCGGACTTGCCCGGAAGCTGAACGACATTAAACAATACATTGACGACTATTCAGTTGGAATACTGGCCATACAAGAGACGCACTTGACAGCAGGACAACAACTTAAAATACGGAACTTTATAACATACAGGACAGATCGACTAACACCTGGAGGTGGTACTGCCATACTGATAAGAAGCGACATTCCTCACACCCCTCTCCCCCCGGCCCCAACAACCCATATCGAAAACACTAGAATCCAACTTGCAACTCCCAACGGCCCCATTACAATAGCTTCAGTCTACAAACCGCCATACCAACCACTGCTCGACCAAGACCTTGACTTACTGACCAACGACAAATGTTTACTTGCTGGAGACCTTAACGCCAAATCAACGACATGGGGGTGCCGACATACCAACAAAAACGGACAAATACTAAATGACTATCTAACTACAAAGACACACTTAACACTCTCTGCCCCTGACGAACCGACTCACTTAGTAAGACAACTCCCCCATGACATACTTGACTTTGTCATTCACTCCCGTAATATAAATATTAGTACACCCCATCCAAAACAGGAACTCATATCAGATCACCTTCCAATTATTTTCTCAATAGACCTTCTTTCATACAGCAAAAGTATAACCTTCACTGAATACAGCACAGACTGGAAAAAGTTCAAACACCTCATTTCTAAAAAGATCAGATCACCCAATTCATTAGAATCACCCACCGACATTGACAAAGCAATAGCTCATTTCAACTTGCAAATCAATAGAGCCCTCTACAAGTCATCCACCAGAATCACCCCCCAAAAGACCCGACTACCAGACAACATCATACAACTACTCAGACTGAAAAGAAAATCTCAAAAGACCTTCTATAGGACCCGAACCTCCCAAGACAGACAAATCTATGAACACTACAGACATAAACTTCACGGGACATTACACGAATATGAACAACAGAAATGGACAGACCAAATGGACAAAATCATAAGGCACCCCCAACTTATTTGGACTACCATCAGACAACTAAAGACCAAAACAGAATCAATATCACCACTGACACTACCTGACGGAACATGTACATATGACCCTCAACTGATGACGGAGACCTTTGCCACAACTTTGCAACAACGCTTCACTGCAACTGACACCCCCCTTCCAGATTCCATCATTTTACAATTTCTACGCACCCCGCACCTCCCCCGCCACCTCCAGGAGACATGGACCATAACAGACAAGGAAGTGACAGACGAACTTACGTTACTCGACGAGACTAAAGCGACGGGATCCGACAAAGTAAAAGCAACTTCACTAAAAAGACTCACCAAAAATGCAATAAAATTCCTGACAGCTATCTTCAATGCTTGTATCAGAACATCCTACTTCCCCAAAATTTGGAAAATTGCAAAAGTCAAACTACTACCGAAACCAGGTAAATCACAAAAGGACCCAAAGAACTATCGACCAATAAGCCTTCTACCAATACCTGGAAAAATCCTAGAAAAGATCATACTACGCAGACTGACGCCACAATTGGACCAAAAGATTCGACCGACTCAATTCGGCTTCCGGGAACGACGATCAACTGGACTCCAAACGCTCAGACTGACTGCAGACATAGCGACCCGACTCCAGGACGGTGAACCTGTACCTGCGACTTTCCTGGACTTCAGTACCGCGTTTGACACAGTTAATCATCGAAACCTACTATACAAAATCAGTCCACTCATCCCTCACCCCATACACTCCCTCATTAAAAGTTACTTAACAGACAGGACATTCTTCACACATCATCTCCAGTGTTCATCCTCTCATCGCCCCATTCAAGCCGGCGTCCCACAGGGCGCCGTGCTGTCACCAATGCTGTTTTCCCTATATACAAACGACCTTCCGACAAACTACTGGACAAATGACTATATTTACGCTGACGATACCGCCTTAACGATAACGAAACGACGATTCCCTAAATCCATAGAAGAACTACAGAAAGCCCTGAACAGAATAGCAGACTGGTCGACACAAAACAATCTAAGACTAAACCCGGACAAATGCCAGGCAATCCTTTTCCACAGACGCAAAGCTGACCCTGCACTTCCCCAACTGACCATAAACGGGACGCCTATAAACTGGACTAAGACGACCAAATATTTAGGTACGACTCTAGACAGTAAACTCACCATGACCAAACACATAGACGAGACCATTCAAACTGCCAATAGAAGAATAAACTCATTAACTCCAATAGTTTGCCACCCAAAGACGAAGACTGAGACGAAACTACAGATATATAAGACATTCATAAAACCTGTTCTCAAATTCAACTGCGAAACCTGGGCTGCTACCAATAAAACAAACTATAAGAAACTAGTCAGGACAGAAAACAGATACTTCAGACTCGCCTTCAAACCACCACCAATGACCAACTACAGTAGACTCAAACAAAATCTAAAATTGACACCAATTGACAAAGACATTCATGAAACCGCAACAAAGACTATCAGAAACGCTCTACAGAACCCACATTTCAGTCAATTCCTCCCTAACTACACCGTAATATTGAACAACCCACCCAAATACTCCCGGCAGTTTAAACACCCCCTGGACATCCTACAAACACCCCCACCATAACCAACCTAAAACAAGAACCCGCCTTCCTTGGATCCATCACCATATAAACAAAATAATTACAAGAAACTGAAATAACCACAAGCACTCACCTCCTTAAATCCTTCCCTCACCCCCTCCCACCCCCCTCCTTTCCTGTGTAAACAACAGCTAGTCTGGGGTACACAGAGAAATCCTTCCCATCCCGCTCCCCTCCCCAAAGACTAAAACCTACCTCTGACCAAACCAGCTGCCTCACGAACCCAAGTAGGGAAGAGCGCCTAGCGCAGGCCCTCGAAAGAAAACCATCGACACACAGCAGCTGCCCACACGTCCCTCAGACGAGCGTGCAACAGGAACTGAGGGATCCTCGCAGAGAAAATCCAATTTCATTGGAAACTCTGCGCCTCAGGCAGCAGCTAGCGGCGGGTCGGCCTGGAACGAGGTCGCGGGGCGTCTCGGCGCCGCGCGCTCCTCAGCGGCCAACGCACCGCCCTCCGGGGCGGCCGGAGCGCGGCCCACTGCACCCGCAGCTGCTGCGCCGACTATCTCTAGGAGCCAGTTCCTAGAGCTATTCGAGCAATTCCTAAACATGTTGCCTAACAATGTCTAGGAATTCTAACGCAGACATGCGAACTGCACCTCTCCGCGTCGGGTCATGGAACGCGCGAAGTGCGATCTTTAAAGCCCAGCAATTAGAACACTTCATATCTGATCTTCAATTAGATATCTTGGCTTTACAAGAAACGTGGCTTAGGGATGAACACGAATTCAAACTCCGGGGATTCGCTGTTTATCGCCGAGACCGCGTCGGCAGGCCAGGTGGCGGCGTAGCGCTTGCACTACGCCGCGAACTGCCGCAGCTCGAAGCCGAAATCCCTGCTATTGCTCTGGCGTCTCTAGAGGCGGTCGGGGCGTACGTTTGGGTAGGAAACGGGCGACTTTTAGTCGTTTCCGTCTACTGCCCAGACCAAACCTTAGATCCGGCTGGAATTGATGCGCTTCTCGCATTAAATTCCAAAGTCATTCTTGTAGGTGACTTTAACGCCAGACATAGAACTTGGGGCGGCCTCGGAGCTAACAGAAACGGCAGTAAAATTGCCAATCTTGTAGCGACAAGGCGGGGCGTAGTAATCTGCGCACCGAATAGCCCTACGCATTTCCCGGATGCTCGTAACCGAAATCCGGGTGTTATTGATTTTATGATCGTGAAAGGAGTTGAGTGTGTGGTTCCCCGCTCAATTGCTGCACTGGATTCCGATCATAATCCAATAACATGTGTTGTGGCGTCTCTTGCAGCGAAATGCCAAGTTAAATTTCGAACTTCGCGTGACACGAACTGGGCAGGTTTCTCAGCTCAGCTGAATTCTCAGCTTGAGCAGAAACCAGTAAATACGAAGGACGAAATCGACGAAGCAGTGACTCACCTCACTGCAACGTTGAACTCGGCCTTCAAGCGAAATACCGTAGTCACGCGAGTAGAGAATTCTCGCCCTGAGCTCTCAGACGAGCAAAGAAGGATCTTAAGAGAACTGCGCAGAACTGTCAAAGTTCATCGCCGCTATGGCGATCCCGTTGACGGAGAGCGGGCGCGCAGTTTAAGCAGAGAATTCCGCTCATCTCTACGAGAGGAGAAAACTGCTCAATGGTCAGAAACTATTTCAAAATGCAATCTCCACGAGAGGCACATTTGGGATCTTTCTCGTGCGCTGGGCCGCAAACCGGGAGTAAACTGCCCGATCCAGAGCAACGCCGGGACGGGGGCACCCGGCGCTCCACCACCTCAGCCCGTTTACGCGTGGGACGACGCGACGAAAAGTGAAATCTTCGCGAATTCACTTGAGTTGCAGTTCCGCGCGTTTGAAACGGGCGCCGTTGCGCCACCACTGGCCGCCACTTTCACCGGTGGTGCGCCAGTGGCCCGAACGACCTGCTGCAACGCCATTGGCCCGCTGTTCCCTCTCTCCTCGGCGCGCCGAGTTACGGGAGCGGAGCTCCGCGAAGCGCTGAGAAGCGTTAGTGTGAGGAAGGCGGCGGGCCCTGATGGGCTGACCGGGGCGCAGCTGCGTGCTCTGGGCGGGCGCGGAGTCGAGTTTTTACTCGAGCTCCTGAATGCGTGCCTGGCGTGCGGCTATTTCCCAAAGGCGTGGAGGATTGCGACCATCGCGCTTATTCCAAAACCTGGCAAGAATAAACTAATCCCGAGCAGTTATAGACCAATTAGTCTCCTCTCCATCCTAGGGAAGACGTTTGAGAGACTGATTCTGTCGCGTTTGCAGCAGGAAATACGTCGTCTCACTCTTCTCAGAGATGAGCAATTTGGATTTAGAGCTGGTCACAGCTCCGCGCAGCAGCTAACGCGGCTTTGCACGGAGATCGGCCTCGCCCTCGAGAGACGGCAGAACTTGCCAGCGGTCTTTCTGGATATGCGATCGGCCTTCGATTCTGTGTGGCACGCGGGTTTACTCGAGTGCCTCACGGAGTCGGGGATGAGCGATTGCTACGTCAGATTGATCGCGAGTTTTCTCTCTGACAGGCAGTTCAAAGTGCGCGTCAATAACGTATATTCGTCCCTCAGACGAGCCGAGGCGGGCGTGCCTCAGGGGAGTGTTCTCTCTCCTACTCTCTTCGGCTTATACGTGAATGATGCGCCGCTACCTGCTGAAACCAAAACTGGTATTCAACGCTGCGGGCTCCTGATGTTCGCGGATGATTTCGCATATTATGCGAAATCGGCGAACGTCAGGCAGTCAGTTAAGTATTTAAGTGACTGTCTCGCCGCCCTTTTTGAATGGCTAAGTCGGAAACGACTCGCTCTGAACCTTGATAAGTGCGTAGCCGTCAACTTCACTCGTAAGAGGGCAAACCCCGATGAAACGGTGAGCTTGGCGGGCGCGCGCTTGCCTTGGCAGAGCGAAGCGAGATATCTGGGCGTGTTGCTTGACAGCGGTCTCCGTTGGCATGCGCACGCTCGATATCTCGCGGCCAAAATTCAAAACCGCACTCTTCTCTTGAAACCTCTTCTCCGCTCTCCTGAACTTTCTGTCTCCTTAAAGCGGCGACTATTCACCGCGTGCGTGCGCCCCCTGTGGGCGTACGCGTGCGAGGTTTCCGCCGCTGCTCCCTCTTCAACTCTGCACCCCATCCGGGTTGCAGAGAACAGAGCGGCGCGCCTCGCGGCGCGCCCGCATCTTTCTAACCTTCGCCATGACCGCACTCCTAAAAACGCTGACGTGTTCAGAGTTCTGGGCGTGCGAAATCAGTTCCCGGCGGAGCTGCAGAAGCGGGCGGAAACGGCGCTCGCAAGGGCGCTGAGACCGTCCGCTCCGCGCATCCTGCGCGAGACCGGCGTAGCGGCGAACAGCGGCGTGCACAGGGCCTTTCACAGAAGAAAGGGCCCAAAGCACGTCGCCTTCACCTTCCGCGCACTTCCCCCGCACAAGCTCGCTGAGCTGTGCGACGCGGGGGAGCAGACAGTGCGTGGGAGGCGGTCGCCGCTCACTGATGCCGGATCCTGCGTGGGAGGCGCGGAATCGCGCTCAGCCGGGTCTGATCCGCCAGGCCCTGAGAACGTCGCGGCGCCACGGACGCCTGAGTAAAGTCGGCGCCGTGGCGAAAAATCAGTGTATATAGTGTAAATAGTGAAGTGCAGTGAAGTGTGGTATGAATGAGTGAGTGAATGTGTTTGTACATATAAATTTAAAGTTTGAATGTGTGAGTGAATGGAAAAAGTAAATAGAAAACAGAAGAACAGAATAAACAATAAAGAACTTACTATGAACATTTACGCAAAAACCATTGTATTAAAACTCATCGCCCAAAGTGGCTTTGTTCTAGTTTTAAGTTAGTTATTAAGTTAGTTTTTAGTTAGTCTTTTTAAGTTATCGCCCTCCCGCAGCTCCAAAAGCCGAAAGGCTGGAGTACAATTTGTACACCCTATCTTGAATAAATTCCCGCCTCGCTAGGGTAACTAGCGAGGGGAAAAAATCGCGGTAACGGCGTGCGGTAACGGCGCGCGGTAACGGCGTGCCTGGCGTGCGGTTATTTCCCGAAAGCGTGGAGGATTGCGACCATCGCACTTCTACCAAAACCTGGCAAAAATAAATTAATTTCAAGCAGCTATAGACCAATCAGTCTACTCTCTGTCCTAGGGAAGACGTTTAAGCAATGGATTCTGGTGCGTTTGCAACAGGAAATACGTCACCTCAACCTTCTCAGTGACGAACAATTTGGTTTCAGAGCTTGTCACAGCTCCGCGCAGCAGCTCACGCGGCTTTGCACGGAGATCGGCCTCGCCCTCGAGAGATGGCAGAACTTGCCAGCGGTCTTTCTCGACATGCGATCGGCCTTCGATTCTGTGTGGCACGCGGGTTTACTCGCGTGTCTCGCGGAGTCGGGGATGAGCGATTGCTATGTCAGATTGATCGCCAGTTTTCTCACTGACAGGCAGTTCAAAGTGCGCGTCAACAACGTATATTCGTCCCTCAGACGAGCCGAGGCGGGCGTGCCTCAGGGGAGCGTTCTCTCTCCTACTCTCTTCGGCTTATACGTCAATGATGCGCCGCTACCTGCTGAAACAAAAACTGGTATTCAACGCTGCGGGCTCCTGATGTTCGCGGATGATTTTGCATATTATGCGAAATCGGCGAACGTCAGGCAGTCAGTCAAGTACCTAAGTGACTGTCTCGCCGCCTTCCCTGAATGGCTAAGTCGGAAACGACTCGCTCTCAACCTCGATAAATGTGTCGCCGTCAACTTCACTCGTAAGAGGGCCGACCCCGATGAAACGGTGAGCTTGGCCGGCACGCATTTACCGTGGCGGAGCGAAGCGAGATATCTGGGCGTGTTGCTTGACAGCGGTCTTCGCTGGCACGCGCACGCTCGATATCTCGCGGTCAAAATCAAAATTAGAACTCTTCTCCTGAAACCCCTTCCCCGTTCCCCCGATCTTTCTCTTCACCTTAAGCGGCGCTTATTCACCGCATGCGTGCGCCCCTTGTGGGCGTACGCGTGCGAAGTATTCGCCGCCGCTCCACCTTCCACTCTGTGTCCCATTCGGGTCGCAGAAAACAGAGCGGCGCGCCCACATCTTTCAAATGTACCCCCTGACCGCACTCCCCGAAACGCTGACGTGTTCGAAGTTCTGGGCGTGCGCCATCAGTTCCCGGCGGAGCGGCGGGCGGAGACGGCGCTTGAAAGAGCGCTGCGGCCGTCCGCTCCGCGCATTTTATTATGAAAATTTGAAACAAATTTTTAATTATTTCTGTTAATTTACATTTTATAGGGTTTTCAAAATCATTTAGATAAAATAATTCATATCTCATCGCTCATCTACACTTTTGAAATTGGTTTCCTTGATAAACTATTGACACTGAAATGCACTTCCATTTGTTCGCTGCATAAATACATTATTTCTTAAAAATACAAAAATCATAGAGCACAAATGGACTATCAAGCATTGTGTTGCTCTCTGCAATGTCTATCAGCTAATGAGTGCAATAAAAAAGACCACATTGCTAAATTATAACAAAATCTTCAGATTAACAAACGTTAATTTTTATTGCATAAATCTTGTAATATCAATTTATCACCAGTTACTCAAATTCACAAAAGTCTGCTTTCACTCTTAATGACTCATTTCTTGGATTTAAGGGTTAGAGCTTACTAATACTATATGGAGGAAAGCAACGAACCTTCACTTCACTTACAAAGTGCTACTTCCAAGGATGTACTGTAACCTCTCCTCAGGTTGTCTATTAAATATTCATGGATTCGGGGCTCTTTATCAATGAAGATTTTGAAAAAAACAAACACAAAGTCATAGTCACAGAACATTCATAATTGGACGTTGTCTTTAACATTTACCACAATACAGAATGTCAATCCACAAACAACAAAAAAACATTGCACAATAAAAAAGCACATATCCCCAAAACAACACAAACAAGTTTCACTCAAATTTAAACAAGGCTTTGTTTGCTTCTAGACAGTCATTTGTCCGTTTGCTAGTTTCTTTATGATTAAAGCAAGAATTGAACACTAGCACTAATCAGATTTCGAAAGAAAATAAAGAATGATATGATAGTAAAGTAATATTCACTCAATATTATCACGTTCCTAATTGCTCTAATAAACTGGTGTATAAGTATAAAAACACTAACTGAATTATTATTTTCTTTAGGTGCAGAATTAATTGCAGGTTATTTTTCTGAAATGACTCTTAAAATACATCCCACCTTGAAGATCTAAATGGAACAAGTGAATGCCTCTTTAGAATACTGTTCTGTTTCAATGTTAACAACATGGAAATGTTGTTTCAATGTTAACAACATGTTATTAACATGGAAAATCATAACCATGGATAAAGTAGAAATAGTTCATGGAATTTGGTCAATTGAATTATCACATTTTTTTATCTTATTCACATATAGCTCTGAGGAAGAAAAATAAATTTTCTTAAAGGTTCACTAAGTAGTAAATAATTAGTACTATATTTAATTGACCATTTAAAGTTTCATGAATCACGTATTTCGAAACCTATTTCGTGAATAGTTTCTTATAACCGTAAGAACTCGTCTTACCCAGAAACAAATCACGCGCTCTGGCGCTTCTAATATAGTTTACCGGTTTACCGTTAGCGCTGTCATCGGAGCCATTGCTACGGCTAACGCTTAGTCTCCAGAGCCGCGGCAGCGTCAGATCCTCGTCAGGTATATACTCTCTGGTCAGATCCTCGCTCACCGGCGGTATTGAGGAGTCGCTACCTGACCGCCGAAGAGGACGGACGCGCCGGGGAAGAGCTCCTGCTACCTGGGATCCGGTCTTCGCGGGACGACCAGCCCTTCTAAGGGCTAAAGACCAAAGTGTAGCGAAGCTACGCCGTAGCGTTGAAACAGCCCTTCTAAGGGCTAAAGGAGAGCAAACTTGTAGCGAGGCCCTCACGGCCATCATGCCGTCGCCAGCTCCGTCGCCCAGCGGGAGCCAGTTCCACACTCCTTCGGAGGGCATGCGCGTCGGCACCCCGTCGACAGAGCGCATATGCGCTAACTTAACTGCAATCTCTGCTCGCAGGATTGCCGACGGGAGTGGGCCCTCTGCTCCACGACCAGCCGCCGCAGCCGCGGCCTCACCATCGGGCGCCGCCCAGGCCGCTGCCGCGCCGACGCCAACACCGACGCCGACGCCGATGCCGTCGCCGACGCCGACGCCGACGCCGATCCCAGACCCGGCGGCCAGCGCCGCTGGAGGAGAAGACGACGACGCGGACGGCTTCACGCTCGTCCGCCGACAGCGACGCCCTCCCCCATCCTCGTATATGGGAGCGGGGACGTGTTTTCGCTTCTGGAGGCGCTGCGGGGTGTGTGCGGCGAACCCATCGCTGCTGAAGCGACCGGGGAAGCCGTGCGCCTCCGCACGCAGACCATGGAGGACTACACGGCCTCCGTCTCGCTTTTACAGGAGCGATCGACCGAGTACCACACGTACTCGGTCGGCAACGCGCGGAAGCTGCGGGTGGTCATCCGCGGCGTTCCGCTTTCTACTGACGAGGCAACGCTAACCGCCGCCCTCGGGCGGGCGCCTTATATGTTCCAGATAGAGAAAGCGGAACGTATCAAGAGCCGCAAACCAGGGCGCCGAGGACGGCCACTCCCGCTCGTCCTCCTGACGCTGCCCGACGAGCCGGCGCAGAGGGCCATACTACGCCTGCGAGAGCTCCGCGGGCTCTCAATCGCGGTGGAGCGGTATCGGCCGCCGCGAGGACCAGTGCAGTGCCGGAACTGCCTTGACTTCGGTCATGTGCAGCGGCACTGCGCCCGCCACCCGCGCTGTGGGAAGTGGGGCGCTGCGCACGACACGGCGGCCTGCCCCCTCGGGGACAATCCGCGCGTGGAGGACCGGCGCTGCGCTAACTGCCGCGGCGACCATCACGGCGCGCGATATCGGGGCTGCCCCGAATATCAGCGCCGCTGTTTCAGGGGCGACGAGGCGCAGAGGCGGCGAGAGGCTCGCCGCAACCAGGATCGGGCTCGCCGGGCCGGGATCCAGCAGCGCCGCGCATCTAGCGCGTCCAGCGCGGAGACGGCGGCCACGCGCTCTCCCTCACGGGACGCAGCGCCGCCGCGCCGCCGCAGCCCAACGCCGCAGCAGCAGGAGCTCCCGCAGCGCACGCCGCGCGCACCGCCGCCTCGGCCCCCGCCGCCAGCGGCGCACCTACGCAGCAACAGTGGCCGACGCTCACGCCGGCGCCGCCGCACCGAACCCTCCTCCCCCATCCCGCCCCCGCAATTCGCCGTCCTCGTCTCTCTCGTCGACGACTCGGCAGCTGACCGAGGAGCAGCGAGAGGACGTGAGACGGATGGATTTCCTTCCGTCCCACTCTACCGCCGACCGCATCCACTTCATCAACCGGGCGGCTGAAGATCTCGCCCTAAACGGCGTCGATCTTCTGCACGCCACCTCCGTCATCACCCGCTCCGTCACCGGCCACCCCCCGAGCGCGTGGCCTAAGTTGATTTTGCAAGCAGTCATGCGACTGCTGCTTCTCCACTCGGAGGATCACGCGAATCGGCTGGGCTCGTCGGTCGGGGCCACGGCCGGCTCCAACCCCGCCCCCGCCGCCCCGTGATGGCTTTAACGGCCTCACATTCTCTTTCAGCTTCTCCTAGTCGCCTCAAGCTCGCCTTTTGGAACTGCCACAGCATTGCGAGCAGAAACAAGCAGGCGGAGCTAGCCGCATTCGCCGCGAAGCACAAAATTTCAATTCTGTTGCTTGGCGAAACACACTTGCAGCCAATGCATCGCTTCTCTCTGCCTGGTTTCATCTGTTACAGGACCGACAGACCAGCACGGCTTCCGCACGTAAATCCGGGCGGCGGAACAGCAGTTCTAGTTAGACGCGAAATCGCGCATCACGAAACTGTTTTGCCTTCTTTTCAGTCCCTGGAGGCCACGGCGATTGTGGTTCGGACGGAAGCGGGTCCGCTGAGCATCACCTCGGCCTACCTTCCGCCTTCCGCAGTACTTCACTAGTACGGAGCGACCTCGACGCCCTACTGGAACCTCACGTCCGCGTTCCTACCTCCCTAGCGGGCGATCTCAACGCGAAGCACCCGGCTTGGAATTCCCACACCACCTCACCTCGTGGCCGCGAGTTGAAAAACTTTGCGGAGGCGCACGGCTACGAGGTGATAGGCCCCTCACAACCCACCCACTTCCCTGTCAACGCGGGACGGCCCGATGTTCTCGGCATCGCCGTCACTCGCGACATTGACAAAAACATCCATCTATACACATCCTGCGAGCTGACCTCAGATCACCTCCCAGTCATAGTCGAGGTGGGGCGCGGCGGCCCGCTCTCAATCTCGGCACTTCCACCCGCCCGCAGACGAACTAACTGGCCTCTTTTTCAGAAGGAACTGGAGAAGCGCCTCCCGGAAGCGGAAACCATCTCGGACCCGCAGCAGATCGAGCAAGGTGCAAAAAAGCTCGCGGAATCTATTTCAGATAGTCTGAATGCGGCCGCCTTCGCCGGGCGACACGAGCAGCGTGCCCAGGAGCTCCCCCCGAGAATAGTCGAGCTCATCCAGCGCAAAAACAGGGCGCGCAGGGAGTGGCAGCGCACGCGACATTCGACCGACAAGCTTCGTCTGAATCAGCTAAGGCGGCGTGTAGACGACGCCTTAACTGACTACAGAAACACAAAGTGGGGAAACCTACTTAAGAAGCTGTCACCGGAGGATCGCTCGCTATGGCAGCTAACGCGAGCTTTCACAAGGTCTTCTGTTTCAGTGCCGCCGCTGCGCAACGCGAACGGCGACAACGTGGAGGCGACCGAGGACAAGGCGGAGCTTTTCGCTGACGCACTCGAGTCGCAATTCCGGCCTGTAGATGAGCAGCCGCCTGCGGAGCACGCCGAAAGCGTGCATTGCAGCGTAGCAGCGGCCTTGCACGCCCCCGCAGACGAGCCGGAGCTCACGGACGCCGCGGAAGTAGCGGAAACCATCGCCGCCCTACGGAGCGGAAAAGCGCCAGGACCGGACGGTATCACAAACGATGTCCTTAAAAAGCTCCCGCGTAGTGCCATTGACAGCATCGTGTGTTTGTTTAACGCAATTTTCTTGTTTCAGATATTTCCGGCGCAATGGAAACACGCACACGTGCTTAACTTTCCAAAACCTGGGAAGGATAAGAGATTGCCGCAGTCATATAGGCCTATTAGCCTCCTAAACACGCTCGGCAAACTCTTCGAGAAAATTCTCCTTAAGAGAATTTTAAAACTTACAGATGCTTATCTGTAAGTTTTAAAATTCTCTTTAATTAATCCAGAACAATTTGGTTTCAGGGCGCACCGTAGCACCACCCATCAGCTAGTGCGCATAGTTGATAGAATCCGGCGCAACTTTAACGTGCGGCGATTCACTGGCGGAGTTTTCCTAGACGTCGCCAGCGCCTTCGACAAGGTTTGGCACGACGGCCTCCTCGCCAAATTAATTTCCGCTAACTTCCCAACCTATATTGTCCACATCATCCACTCCTACCTCGCGAACAGATCGTTCCAAGTGGCGATTCTGAACGCAAAATCTACCACTGCCGCATTCGGGCGGGAGTGCCACAGGGGAGTATTCTCTCTCCGGTACTCTACTGCCTGTATGTGCGAGATATTCCAACCTCTCCTCAGACCGAACTCGCCATGTATGCAGACGACACAGCTGTAATAACCACGTCAAAAAGAGTCGACCTGCTCGTTAAATATTTGGATCAACATTTACTCCAGATCCAGGAGTGGCTGCGGCGCTGGCGCGTGAAGTTAACGTGGAGAAGAGCACGGCGGTGCTCTTCACACGTAAATATAAATACGCTACGCCGCGGCCACTCGCGCTATGTAATTCTAGCATTGAATGGCGCGCAAGTACTAAATATCTAGGTATTACGCTCGATCGCGCATTAACTTTCCGCGAGCACGCGGACGCGACCTCTAAAAAAGCGTGGCAACGCCTGGGCATGCTGCGAAGCTTATTTCATAAGCGGAGCAAATTGTCCACAGCGAACAGCCTGCTTCTTTATAAAGTAATGATTAGGCACATTATGGACTACGCCTGCCCAAGTTGGGGAATCGCGGCGCATGCGCATTTAAATAAGCTGCAAACAGTTCAAAATGCGTGCCTACGGAGAATTCTTTGCGCACCACTTTTCATTAAAAATACAGAAATTCATTCAGTTTTAAAAATCCCCCTCTTAGAAGAGCACTTCAAAGAATTAGCTAAAAATTTCTTTTCAAAATTAGATCAATCGAATAACCAATTAATTGCAAATTTAGCCCTGTACGAGCCGGATACTTCGGCAACGTACAAACGCCCGCGAGATATGTTAGAATAAAACGGGCTTAACGCCAATACTGGCAAGAAAATTGCGGTAAACAACGCCACAAGCGCGCCGAACGGCTATTGTCTTTCCTGACCATGTTTTCTTTCATTTTTCAGATCAGCCATAGATGTCCGCAAGGATAGGGATGGCTCCACAGCAGGGAAGTGTGGTCGCATTGCACTTAGCGGCCACACGGAACTGTGCTGCATAGCAATCCTCGCTCACCGGCAGCCGAGGGGAGCGGACACATCTAAGGAGCGCTCTGCCCGTCGTGGGACCGTCAGCAGCCGCGGGAGCAAATACCCCTTTTTAGGGCTCAGAAAAGAGCAAAAAGCCCTGCTTCGCCCTTAGAAGGGCGCATTATTTCCAACAGCCCTTTTTAGGGCTTTCTTCTAAGAATGTCTTCGCCGGCGAGTTCGGCCACGTCGACGCCCTTCCAAACCCCGCGTACGGGGGGCGGAGAGGGTGCGCGCGGAAGGGCAAGCGGGCGGAAGACGGAGCGGGAAACCATGAAGCGACGAAACGGTTCCCCTTCAACGGAGCGAATATGCTCTGTACCTCTGACCGGGAGATCGTAGGTTCGAGTCGCGACAGAGGCAGGATTTTCGACACTAGCTTTTCAGCTACTTTCAGCTAGGTATTTCTCCGAACAACACCAGGCTAATGCTGGAGCAGTACCCTAACAAACGGACCGCGCGCGATCTTTCCTTCCTCTTCCTTATCCTATTCTCACTCCTTACTTACACACACACTCACATGCATCACATTACCACACATTCTGGGAGACAGGTCGGGAGCTCAGAGCTTGTCCCGGCTGAGGCGGCGCCTCGCTGGTGGGAGATACCTGGTTGGGGAAACCCCGTTAGCCGCCGGTAGGTTGGCGCCGGATCTCGCCATCCAGCGGGGGAGTCCCGTTTTCCATCTCCCGATGAAAAAACATACACTACACTTCGCGACTAATGACCTCAGTAGTTGATGTGTCCGGAATCACTAACAACCAACCAACAAACCAACCCACCTTAAGACATTAGGAACTTATAAAAGAGTACTTGGAATCAAATTGAATGTTTTAAAGCAGTAATATATAAAAATGAAGATTTTTCTTGTTAACAATTATAAACATTTATAAATTACACATATTATGTAATGAGAACTAAAGTCAGCCAACATTTGAGAGAACAAGGAAAGTCATTCAGCAACAGTAAAACTGTAACAGTCATAAGCAACAGCAGAATTTTCCCCTTCATAATAATAAAATACATAAAAATGTGCAAGAAAGAAATTACAGATTTAAAACCAGCAGATGCCAAAAAGGATGTACAATGTCAACTCTGAGTTACCACACTGAAAAAAAAGATACCATAATTCCTAACAAGGTTTCAATAGTTACACAAAACCTTCGTATGCGAAACACAGACCTTATTGCTTTACTCCCTTTCCTGGTTACAACAGCATCTACGATTGCTGATCTTGATGGACCAATCGGCCTGTGATTTCTGAGAGGTTGATGTTGCTTCATAAACGGACCTGTCGGCCTCATCAAGCCTAATCATGTTGCAGAGCACTAGCTGGCTACAGCAGCCAGATACCTTGTCAGATAATTACGTATTGAAGAAAATATACATTGAAAAACATTCAACATCTGTTAAACACACACACACACATATGTGTGTATATATATATATATATATATATATATATATATATATATATATATATCACATTATTTCAATTACATAATAGAAGCATAGAAGCATGATGCGATAATTATGACTTTATCAAGCAAAGAAAACATATCTGTCATTCTTGCTCAAAACGGGAACGAAGTTTGAGACAAACTTTAATAATTATATTATTTTCCGTCTGCGTTGTTACACATGTAAATATAAATATCGAAAGACTGACTAATTACGTTATATATTTATCAGCTACCAGTCCCAAGGCATTCGGCGGGCTCTTGGAAGTGCATGGGGGGGACAGGAAGTTGCGCGCGCGCGCCGAACCAGGCTGGAACGTCACCGCAACCCAATATTATCTGTTCATCATAAGAAAAATTCTGATTTAAAGAAGTACAAGTGTAGGTTCACTACATAAGAACTAATTTGAGCCATCAGTTGTTAAATTAACCTTGCATCAAAACTACTGCAAACGAAGAAGGAGACAGTGCGAACTGCACGCGTGTTGCTGTGCGATAAGGACCTGATATCAGCCGAGGATTGACGAAGGCGCGTGACACGGCTTGTTGGTCCGCAGCGTCGCGCCGCCGACCGGCCTGCGAGAACATTCTATTCACTTCATTTTGGAAGGGCTAAGAGAGTGACTGGCTCTTCAGGAAAATTTCTTCGAAGTGGCGAAAAGCGCATCGTTGTGAAAGTTTTCAATTTGTTGTTGTTTAAAAATACGTCGTTGGCAAAGCAAATCGTTGAACGTACTATGAGTTCACTGGTAAGTACTGTATTGAAACTTATCGTGCTGCATCAGTGTGGATTATAATCTAAAGGATATTGGTGGATATCTTTTAATAGGTGCCAGACTACAGAGTCTAAAATACCTCTTTGAAGTGAAAATCTTATTTCATTGGAAGTAAACGGGCGAATGAAGTTCGAAAGAAAATGATACCTTCATTTACACCGCCTATTTGAAATCAAACAAGAATTGTCAGCCAAGATTAAAAGAGAATGGTGGAATGGAATTGCAACTTTTAGGTACGTGTATACTTCTGTCATGCGTTGTAATAATAGAAAGGCATATTTAGTTTATGTGCATTTTAATTGCACATAATTGCACATTATAATTGGACATAACCTACAAATCTTGGCCATGAATCTAGCTCAAAGTTATTTTAATGTAAATTGTAAAATTCCTCTAAAAGCTTATGTTGAACAAGATAAACAATTATTTCGTTTTACATCATCGTTTGAATCCTTTCAATTCAAATTCTAATGTTGTTAAGTGGATATAGAATTCAATTACTTCCAAACTCTTTATTTACCTATTAAAAAAGTTTAAGTTATTTGATTAGTTTTTAATACTCAATTAAGCATTGCAAATTCGTATTAAAATGTAAAAAAATAATATTTATTATGTTGCCAATTCATTGAAATTATTTTAATATAGTCTTGAAGTGTCATTAATGGCAATTAGAAATTGTAGAATTAATTGTTGTGTAGTATTTCCATATGTTATAAGTGTACAGAATTTTGATTACTGTATTTAAATTGAGACTAAAGCCTATCATGTTCTGTAAATAAATAATTGAATAAAATAATAATGCATTCCTCAAAAAAACTGCTGTAAAACACTTTCTATTTTTTTCAATAATTATCACTTTAATTATATTTTCAAATACTATTGTATTAATTTTATTTTTCAGGTAGTTTTTGGCACAGGTGATGGAAATTGGTCATTGAAACAGGTGATGGTTCATCGATACAGATATTCATGGATATTGTTAATTCTAAATAGCTATTGCATTCTATGACAAGATCATGAACACGTATTTGAAGGTGATGCCTGTATACATTTTGCTAATTTTGCAAGGATCATGGACTTTTGTGATTTCATTCGTATTTAACATTCAGAAAATGTGTATACATTAATGGATCAATTTTTTTAGTGGGTATCATTTTTGACCAGGCAAGTTATTTTAAAATTCTCATGAGGTAATATAACTTGTGTTATAATTCTGTTATAGTTTCAATGTGTACTATGTAGTAGTGCTCTCAGAATTACTACAAATGAGTATGAATAATATAAAAAATACACATTCTCACTAGAAAAGTGTCATTAACTTCAAAATGCTGTTTTTTCAGGACATTGTTTTACAACTAGAGTTCTGAATCAAGTTCATGGAGTGTGACAAATTGTAATTTTCTTTTGAAAGATTATTCTTTTTTCCTTGGAAACCAAAGTAAAAATTATTTCAAGTCTTTCATAATTTAGGGTTCACTGTGTGCTGTTTCATATAGTATGGATAACACTGCATTCTCAAATATGCAATGATTTTGTCTATTATTCATCTTCAAAATTACCAAAGAAAAATATCTCAGATTGTGTTAATGATTCTTGGGCAAAGAAATGTCATTACTGTTGTAATAGTGTTGACCTTGATAATTTTCTGAAACATTTCCCTTGCCAAGTGAACAAAATACTTTCCACTTGAAATAAAACAATTCAATATTACTAGACATGATTCTCGTGCCCTTTAAAATGCTAAAACCTGGATACATATGCCAGATAAAATTTGACAAAAAATGCCCTATCAAATTTTAGCTTGGTATTTTTTTCATTGTCTTTTAAAACAGGAACACTATACAATTTTTCAAAATTTCACTTAGTCAAATTCATCCTTTTGTGAGAAATGAATCTTTTTGAAAATTCTACTACATCACCAGATGTAATTGGAGCATATTTGTAAGATGAAATCTGAGCCAATGCGAGGTCAAATTCTGCATTTTCTACTCTTGAATCACAATTCTTTTTTCTTTAAATTTCATAGAAGTTTTAAAACAAATTAGAATTTATTGGTTTATATAATTTTTCCTTGGCAGTCACACTTGCATGTCCAAACACTATTTCAAAGACATTGTAATATCTTCAACATTATTTAATGACTTCAATAGAGGTAATCCTGCTGTTTTCAATTTCTGAATTGGTATTGGCAATTTTACAAAATTTAATTAAATATGTATTTTTATTTTATTTTTTTATATACATAGTTTTATAACATATTTTATTTTACTTTTTTGCATGCAAGCAGACTAAGTCTGCACCTTATTATTTTCCCCTCCCTTGTATCACTGTCAGTTACCAGTGATATTGAGTAGTGATCTATGTGTGTGTGTGAAATTAATCAATAGTATTCGGAGGATATAATCCTAAATTTTGAAGCAATCCAGAAAAGTATGCATTTAACAAAATAACTTGCCAAATTTAAAAGTCACTTCAGAACTGGTTATTAATTTGCTAAGAAAACTTATTATTTGACTCATCCAATAAAATGAAGGCCAATCATTTCGTCTCACGCTAAAGTGATGAGTCTTCTCCCACCTTACACAATACTAAAATTATGATTTATCCCGACCTCTCACTATATTTATTCGCTGTTATTGAGTGCACATTCTTCTCCGCAATTTTTTATTGTTGCATTCAGGTGATAATAACAATAGTTATGACATTAACTTGTTGGGAGTGTAGGATTTGTAAATGCAGGCCAATGAGCTTATTCATTGTCAAATGGGCAAAGAGGTTTCTAAGCAATGAGATTGATTCAAATTGCAGACCCAGCAGGTAAATCAATGCTGGGCAGTACATTTTAATTCCAGTTTTTAAATTAATTTAACTAATTTGATTTGATTTTATAGTTTGTGTGTACATTTACATTACAGATATTGAAATAACAGAAGTAAAAACTATAAATATGATTTATGTTTGTGATTTCTTCCATATACTTTTTTGATTTTAACAGTATGTAAACTATTTATGAATTCACTGCAATTGTAAACTAAGTGTTAATTTTATGTAGATGAATTTTGTGCTAGTGAATGCAAGAACCGTAAGTTTAATGAAGGGACTAATAGAATTGAACCTTTAGTAACCAAAATTAATATAAACATAAAACAAGAATTTTAAATTTGTAAAATGAAAGGTTAAAAGAAATAAACAACAAATACATTCGAAAATAATTTTCAGCCGCATATTTAGCCATAATTTAAATAAATCTTGGCGTTTTTATATAATAAATGTGAATTAAATTTGTTTTTGGAAGATCAGTAATAAAAGTTGCTATTTAAATGTACTTGTGAAACAATTTTAAAATAGTTTTGAAACAGTTATAAAACGTTTTTAAAATAATTTTGAAACAGTTATAAAATATTTTTGAAATAATTACTGATGACTGTAAACATGTTCTTAGTCTCCTTGTGTATTTAATCCACCTGATCACATAAATGATTAAGTGGTACATCAATGTTTCATTATCATTTGTTAGCTATTAAGTTTATGTCAATATATTTCACTCTATTGTGAGTTACGTTATATTTTACACATTTTATTTTACTAAATAAATATTTTAATGTTAAATTCTAATATTTTATTTTTAGGTACATGATATTTCAGAATATTGATTGTATGTGTGTGTGTGTGTGTGTGTGTGTGTGTGTGTGTGTGTATATATATATATATATATATATATATATATATATATATATATATAAAACTTTCACTCAAAAACAATGCACACATATTGATGTATGTATATCTACCGTAATAACAGTCAGACTGCAGAATTTAAAGCCTTTTGAGGCTTATTGTGAAATTTAATTATCACTAAATGCGTAATTTTTATGCAATTATATTTACGGTGCTTGGTTGTGTAGGTAAATATACAGATCTGTTTTTGGATCAAAAATAAATAATGAATATTCTATTAATAGCAAGTACCACGTATAACCCATCCTATAACCGTCAACGATCAGTAATTGTAACACTAATAAGAAATGCTTAAATAAGGCAACACGTACGGCTGGTCCTTCAACCAGTATAGCTGTGCAAGCCGACACGGAAGGCCGGGTACTTCTATCAGTTTCGCCCGGATGCGTCATGACGGTAGGCTGGATCCTCCAACCTGTGTTGCTCGCTTATGCCGAGCAGATAGCCAACTCTTCCAACAAGGTTGCTTGGACTCGGCAGCTTCTACCCGTGCACTCTGACAAGGTGAATTCAGAGGAGTGCAACAAGGGACTCTTTACGATGCAACTTTTCGTTCCAACTATCTCCGTCACGGAACAGCAACCGTGAACCTGGTTGGGCCTATATTATCATGCATTCCCTTGATACAGTATAATGGATCAGGTATACTGCAACTGTTCTTTTTTCTCCGTGCAATAATCGTGCCATCACAAATAAACACTTAGTCAGGTGAACTAATAATTGAAGTCTTTTATCAACCCTGATGAGTTCAATAACACATTGGAGATAACTCACAATAAAACCTGGCACAATTCAAACAGCACCATTTCCACAAAATAAACATAACTAGCCGGCGGCGCTTGCCGAATTCGCTTACTACGCTCCGTGAAGTCGCGAAGTCGAGACTCGCGGGTTCCAGTTTGGGTGACCGGCTAGGAACCCCGGGATCCACCTGCGTCGAGCCCCCGACCGAAGGGATAAAAGGCACTGACTGACCGGGACGTGACGAGCACGGACCCGGGGGATCGGCGCATCATCGAGCTCTTCTGCAGTAGACATCTTATAGATGTACTTTTATTGCAGGAAACTAAGCTCGTGAACGCCGACAACCTGGAGCTAAATGACATGGCCATCTACCGCACTGACCGCGCTGCTCGTCATCGCGGTGGCGGCGTAGCTGTTGCCGTACGTCGTTCGATACCTCATCGCCCGGCAGCTTTACCTCGCTTAGCGAGGCTTGAAGCGGCAGCGATCGTGGTAGAGACGACGGAAGGCGAAGTTGCACTGGTGTCAGCATACCTTGCACCAAATCGCCCTCTCATTGATGACGATTTTGACACTGTGTTCTCCTTAGCACCTCGCACGGTCCTGGCGGGCGACCTGAACGCCAAGTGCGAGGAATGGGGATGCAACACCACTAACAGCAACGGAAACTTACTCGTAAGTTTTCTGCTGTCACACAACACTGTGACACTCATCCCGCCCTCCACACCAACCCGCTTCCCCTCTGACCCTCGTATGCGGCCCCAAATTCTTGATGTGGCACTCACTTCAGGAAACATTCGAGTCACAACGCCAAAACCCATTCCCTTTTCCCTTTCCGACCACATTCCCATAACCTTTGCAGTTGGCTGCATCCGCTCCTTCTGCGCCCCACGGCAGTGGGTTCCCCAACCAACCGACTGGGATGAGTTTCGCAAACACCTCACTACACTACACTCACAAGCACAAGTTTCGTCATCAACGGATTCGCCAGAATCAATAGATGCAAGCTTGCACACTCTCACCAAACACATACAAATAGCCCACAGAAAGGCGACGCCGGTTTTCTGGCGCCCGCCCGAAGAGGGCTCAAATACACTTCCTCCAGATGTCGAAGAGCTTCTGCGTGAAAACGCAAAGCTAGACGACTATGGCAGCAGTTTAGGTGCCCTGCGCTTAGAACACAGCTGCGGGAATGCGAAAAACGCCTGAAGGCGGCGCTCGCAAACCATCACGCGGCCGAGTGGGAAAAACGCATGAGAGAGATCGGTTCTGATCACTCCCGTAGCGGTCTTTTCAAACTCCAAAAGGCGCTCAGGTCGGTGCCTAAAACTGCAACTGCCATACGTGGTTACGACAACGCGGAGGGTAAACAAACTTACCTCTTCTCTGATCAAGCGAAGGCGGAATTCTTCGCCGACATGCTTGAAGAGAGGTTTGTTAACAATACACAGGTGGAAGAGGAAGAGGAGACGGAGGTCAACGCCGAAACACTCACACACTGCACAGTCGAAGAAGTTTCGACTACAATCACATGCTTGCGTAGTCGCAAGGCGCCGGGCCCTGACCGGATAGGCCCTCCCGTTCTTAAGGAGGCCTTGCCGGTCATAAGCACGGAGCTTACGCGTATCTACAATAGCTGCATCACAGCGGTATTTTCCGGAAAGCTGGAAATTTGCTAGTATTTCCATGCTTCCGAAACCCGGAAAGGATCTAACGATCGCGGCGAGCCACAGGCCAATCAGCCTTCTCCCGATAATGGGAAAAGTGTTTGAAAGGCTTCTCCTCGCGCGAATCCTACCAACTGTTCTCTCGCGTAACCTAATTCGAGACGAACAGTTCGCATTCCGACCGGGCCACTCCGCTTCATTACAAGCACTTTGTATGGCTCAGCAGATCTCCGCTGATCTAATACTTACACAGGATGTACCTGTCATTTATCTTGACATGGTGCAAGCCTTCGACACAACACTCATAGCCAAACTTCAACCACACACAACACCCACAACCCGCCACACACAACACTCATAGCCAAACTTCGGCGCGTCCTCCCACAAGATATAACGGAAATCGTTAAATATTTCCTCACAAACCGCACATTCGTAGTAAGTGTGGGTAAGGCGAGATCCTCTAGGCGGAGGATTGCGGCTGGGGTCCCCCAGGGCTCCGTCCTCTCTCCGCTGCTGTTCTCGCTCTATGTCAATGACATACCGCATATACCGCAAATCCGGCTTTTTCTCTACGCTGATGACATAGCCGTCTTAGCCAGAGGAATGAACCTCGACCACAAACTAAAAATACTCCAAAAACAGATGAACTTGACGCTGAAGTGGGCGGAAGATAACCACCTCACTTTCTCAGCGGAAAAGTCGCAAGCCATCTGTTACTCTCGCCGAAAACAAAAATACACAAAACGCTACACGCCACCAAAACAAATTACACTAGGTACTCAAAAGCTGAAGTGGGCGCCTAAGGCAACTTACTTAGGCGTCACTTTTGATAGAAGAATGCGCTGGAATTTACACGTCAGACGCATTCGGTCAAAACTTCAACATAGAGTACGACTATTACATCCTCTTTTGAGGGAACCTTCACTCCCCTTGGACCTCCGCCTGGCACTCTACACAACGTGTTGCCGGCCAGTAGCCACTTATGCCGCGGCGACATGGTGGACTACGGGAAAGGAGTACAAGGATACACTTGAGCTAGTTCAGAACAGAGTTCTGAAGCTCATAGCGCGCCCTCCGTTTCGGAAGCGGATGAAAGTTCTCAGGGAGGAACTCGGTATCGAGTCCTTCACTCAATGCCTGAGACGGCTTTCTTTCAACGAAGCCTATCAGGCCTTTCAATCCAGCGAAGCACCGGCGACGCTTAAACAATTATCACGACATGTCCTCACAATAGAACGCAGAAGACAAGCTCTCCCCTCGGACATATTGAGGGCGTAGAGCGAACACAACTAAAATAAGACAAAGTCACGACAGTGGCTAAACACCTCAGCCTAAATGGCTTTTGACTAAGGTCCGTCGCGAACCTACACCATCCACTTACACATAGCAGTAAAACGCTCCTGCGTGAGAACTGCAACACAGACAACACACTGACCTTCGGCTTCGCCGGAAAAAAAAAAAAAAAAAAAAAAAAAGGACGTGACGAGACTCGACAAATACAATAATTACTCTAACAATAATGATAGTAATTACTTGGTAACGGAGTATTACTCCAACAAAAGCGCTCAACGCCCAACAAGGGTTAAGGGACGCGTTGCGTCAACGACGCAACAAATTATTTAAAAAAAAGTGTAAACTACAATATCAACGCAACTTCAAGGTGTGTCCACAAACTGCCCTCCAGTTATAGACTAATTAAGATTAAAGTGATAATTAAGCAATTATATTTAAATTTATTTTCAACTTTATTTGTGGAAATCAATAATGATAAAATAAGAACTTATATAAATGAACAATTTATTCAAAAGGCATGATTCAAGAACGCCTGTTTTAAAATCAGAGATAAGTCAAAGTGAATGATTTCATATTAATAAGTACACAAATATTCAAGTCTGCCCAAGTCTATACAGTGGTATCTATTCATATACTTGTTTGGGCCATCTCTCTTGTGGCATTCTCAACAAATGCTCGTATCATTGAAGTTATTTTGTTCTACAGTATGTATTATATCCTTTTGTATTTCCATTTTCTTCTGTATTTCTTCATTACATATGCGGTAAACAAGATATTCTGCAACTTGGTCTCAGAAAGACCATTTGAATAATCTCTTTTTGTTTCCTTGAGTTAGTTCCCATATTTCTGAACCATATGTCTGAAACAAATACAGCACCATACTTTCTATTATGGTGCTGTATATGTTTTTCTTTGTTTTCTTTGATAAATGGGAGTTCCACAGAATTGGATATAGCATATTTATGACTTGTTTCCCTTGATTCATCGTTTTATTAATATCTTTATTACTTGTACCCTCTTTTGAAACTATAAATATGTATTTAAAATCATCACATAATTATAACATATATAACATAACATATAACATATAATATAACATATATATATATATATATATATATATATATATATATATATATATATATATATATATATATATATATATATATATATATATATATATATTTCCCTATTTTCCTGTTACCATATACTTTTTTATGGACACAAGACACATTTGCAGTCCACATAGATCAAATTCATGTCTTTATTTTCTAAACATATAGTTAATATTCTCATCATCCTCAGCCATGATAATTAGATATGCAAAAAACAGAGCATCCAGTGTTGATTTTCCAACCTGCATTCCCATTACATCGCATTTCCTCCTTCATTACTTCAGAGCTTCAGCAATGAACATGTTAAAAACAGTTGGAGACATACAGCATCCGTCTTAATCTTTTAGAAATTATCATATTATCTGATACTTGTCTTTGTGCCTGATTTACATTCACAACACCTTTAAGGTAACGACAGGTAACATTGCCAGGGGTGAAACATTGCCACAACTTGGAAAAATTTAAGTAGCACAGTCTGTATCATAAATTTATTTGCTGGCTGTGTTCCCATAGTTAGTCACCTCTCTTAGAAACATATACAGTCGTTTGTTGCATTGGGGTACAGTTGCAATCTAAAATGTCTGTAAATCTGTAAGGTGTATTTTGATGCAGCCAATTCTCGTAACCAAAACTTTGTTAATTTTGGGTTAATTGAGTTGATATAAATGTCATAGATAAGTAAATATATCATATCATAGGCATGTTATGTCATGGCTTAATAATTATTCATTATAAACAAGACAAAACGTATTATTATCATATACCACTTACAGGGTAACATTGTCATACTGGTCATCTTGTTTTTCTCACTTTGTCTTTCTTCAAATGTCATTCTTACATTGAAACAATTGACATTTGTGAATTTATATATCATTCTAAAGCATATGACTTATAAATTGTTAACATTGATTAATTACATTTAATACAAAATTACTTTTTTGTTGTCGCCATACTTACAGAGTAACTTTGAGAATCACATCATTAATTTACTTTGCCTTGTTTTTAGAGAATGCCATGTAGACAAGTAAAAATTCCAATATCTATTTACAAACCTCAGATGAATTAAAATGCACCATGCAATGGAAAATGTTAATAGTGGAAAATTAAGTAGGAAAATGCTATTAAACTGTATGTAATTTGCAGGTCCAATTTAAATGGCATGGATAAGCCAAACATGGATATGCCAAAATATGATATTGTTGCTGAGCTTCCCAGATCAAATATAAAAAGGAAAAAGTACTTTTTCCCTATCGTATTTTATCACGCTGTAAAATAGTTAATTTATAATATTAATAGTTATTTTAGACTAAGTTCTCAAAGCAGTATTTATCTATATTTAGTATATTTAAACAGTCAAAAACTAAAGACTAATAATCATAAAATTTGTTCTGATGAATATTTATGTGTTTCTGTTTCCTATCCAACTCTCATTCATTGCCAGAGACTTGGAAATAAAAGAGAGGTGGCAATGTTTGACCCCTGTAGGGTAACATTGCCACTTTGCTTGCTTTTAAAAAAATGATAAAAACTTTCAAAATATGGAAGCTGTGACTTCAATATTTTGAAGAAACATTATGATATTGTGAAGGATTAAATTGTCAAAAACTTTTTTGTGAAGATTGATGCAATAAAGTAGTACTTTAAAAGAAACAAAGATGTGGCAATGTTACCCCCATTACCTTATTGTCTTTGTCCTTTTTCTTAATTGTATTAACTAATTTAAAATTACATTTTTGTTCTACAATTTTAGAATGTCTGCTAATGGGAATGTTATCATATGCTTTCTGGAGGTCAACAAACAATAAATGAGTCTCTTCCACAGGCTTTCCTCTTTTCTAATATTTATTAGACCCAGAAAATGTTATCTACACACAAAGGGCCAGCCGTAAAACTTCTTTGTTCTTTCAGATTTTCTATCTTTGAGTCCATTCCTCCTTTAATTATTTTCCTGAACAGTCTACTAATTGAACTCTTGACACTAATGCCTCTATTGTTTTCACATTTTTCTTTATCGCCGTTTTTATAAATTGGTATAACTTCTGCATTTTTCTATTTTTGAGAAATTTCTTTTTCATCCACGAGACATTTATCCACAAGACATTATCAACCAGTATCCCTCTTGGGCCTGGAGATATATTATTTTTCATCCCTCTCAGAGCATTATTTAATTCTTTTGGAGTTATTTTTGGGATGTCTTCATGAATGTGTGCATTATCTTCATTATAACCAATGGACTTGTATTTTGCTCTATCCTCTCTTAGAAGTTCTTGAAAATATACCTCCTACAGTTTAATATTGATTGGTGACATTCTGGATTTACACAACACATCAGTTTTTAGTTCTTTTATTGTTTTCCATGTTTCTCTAGACCTATTGCTTTCCATTAGTCTATTTACTTCAGAGCATTTAGTTTCTTGAGCCTATGTCTTAGCTTTTGTTACTGCTCCCTTAACCTTCTTATTGATATTCATATATGCTGTTCTACCTTTGGGGTCTCCTGAGTTTAGCCATTTTTGTATATTTCACTTTATTATCTTCAATCATTTGCTTCAAATCTTCATTCCACCAGTATGATTTTTTTTCCTTTATTTTGGGCTTTTACCTAATGCTTCAAATACTGCTTTATGGATTACTGTTTTCATTTGTTCATATGCTGACTGACCTACAATTAATTACAATTTATTTTCCAATCTAAATTTATATAGAGACTAGTTGAGTCATTTTGTAAGCTCTCTAAGTGACATATTTTTGAGTTACATGGAGCATGAATTTCTGGTTTTATGATCTTTTCAAAGTTTGCTTTGTGTAAAAATATAAATAAGTGCTCTAACTAAATAGTGCTCGCTATCCTGCTCCTCTTACTCTTACAACTTGGCATTTTAATGAGTTCCCTGTCAATATAACATCATCAATTATTGACTTAATATTCCTGGTAGGCTGTGCCCACATATAATTATTGATATTGTGACGTCGTGGGAATACACAATAATCACAGACACGAGCTTCAATGATAAATATGTACAGGTTTATTCACAATATGTACAGTAATACTTTAAGTTACTCAGCTCTGGTAGATCTTTACTTCCCTGATCGCAGGAGCGATCCTTAAAAATGAATAACTGACTCGTGGCCCGCGCCACTCCTCAGCGAGCCTCCCGCACACAGCAGACAGCTCCGGCGACCTCTTGTCACCCGTGGATATAGTCCACAACGGCGTCCCAACACATGGTTTGCCGCACGAGCCTAGCTCGGCTCCGCACCGCCCTGGGCGCAAGTTTTTGTGCGTTCGCACGAGGGTTCCCTCTCAGCTCAACAAACCCCACCCCCGCGCTCTGCGTTGGTTCTTATATAGCTGCCACCCACGTGACCTGAAACGTCACTGGGTTTTGCACACGGCCCACACTGACCGCTTTGCCAGGCATTTTTGGACATCCATTTCCCTGGATTCCAAGAATTTGACACGCGGCACGCGGCAAAAATGCGCTGTCCCGTACTTTGGGCATCCCTTTCCCTAGCTCTTAGGATTTCCCAGAATACCTCGGCGTGTCACATCCTGCCTGGCCCCTGGCGTCTAATCCTCTGCCGCCGCCCTTTGTGGCGGTTGCTAACTGTAGTCCTACAATACGTTACATACTTCTCCATACCCTATTTTGAATTTTTTATGCAGGATATAACCACAATAAAAAATTCGTCCCGCAACTAGATTTGTGGATCTGGATATGATTATACCATTTACCTGGCCATTGGGCTCACACTCTATTGATCTCTCTAACCTACTCTATATTTACAACATATTTTTTTTATCAAAATCTAGCTAATATAAATAACTAACCTACTTCACGTACCTCCTTTCATTCTAATATATACAATTTTCTACAATCTTAAATTACATACAGTCTGCTGCAATTACCTCCGTAGTATTCACAATCAAATGATGTGATACTTTCCCTGATACCCCCAGAACCAACAATGTCTTCAGAGCTTCACTTTGTACCCATAATTGCACATACATAAGACACACATGAAACAAACAGAATACACAAACAATACACTTTCAACAATTTGTTACATATATACAGTGATTCTTCTCTTGTCTTGATTTTATACAATGCAATCAAGTGATTCGGTTCAGTGTAGCCCTCCGCATTCCCAGTTCAGTTCAGGTTCCATGTATCAGTAAAACATACGGCTTAAGGCATCAGCATTTACGTGATCCTTACCCCTTTTATGAATAATTTCTAAATTGTATGCTTGGATCATTAATGACCAACGCATCAATCTCGGGTTCTTACTTGAACAATTATTTAGCCATACTAATGGGTTGTGGTCTGTTTCCACTTTAATTTTTGCATTTCCATCCAAATAGTACTTTAATTTCTGCAATGCCCATATTATGGCTGTGCACTCCTGTTCTGTTGTACATCGTAATAATTCCGAATCTGTGAATTTACGACTTAAGTATAACACCGGTTTTTCTTCTCCTCTATCATTATACTGTGCCAAAATGATGCCAATACCTCTTTTTGACGCATCACACTGCACTATAAAATCCTTATTAAAATCTGGCGCGTGAAGGACGGGTTCGTGACAGAGAGCGTTCCTCAGTTTCTCGAATGCCATCTCGCATGCTGGCGTCCACGTTACCCTGCCTTGCCGTTCGCGACCTCGCAATAAGTCCGTTAATGGCGCTGATATACCCGCATAATCGGGAATAAATTTCCTGTAGTAACCCGTTAATCCGAGAAAAGCACGCACTTGCTTTTTCGTTTGAGGTACGGGGTGCTCTTTAATAGTTTTTACTTTGGCCTCTACCGGCCGCATCATGCCACTACCAACCATGTAGCCTAGGTATTGCACATTCTTACGCGCGTATTTACACTTGCTTGGCTGCACATGCAACTTCGCTTTCTCTAATATTAGAAACACCTGCTCTAAATGTCTAAGGTGTTCTTGCCATGTGTCGCTATAAATGGCGATGTCATCCAAGTATGGGACTGCAAATTCTGCACATCCTGCTAATAAAGCTGCCATCATCCTACTACACTGAAAAGGTGCATTTTTTAGCCCGAAGGGCAATCTTAATGGCCTATACGTGCCAAAGCTTGTACAGAAAGCCGCATATCTTTGCGCTCTCGGAGTGAGCGGTATCTGATGATAAAATTTTGCTAAATCCAATGTAGTAATAATCTTAGCTGCCGCTACTGCTTCTATCCTCTCCTCCATGTTCGGCAACGGAAAATATTCTGATTTTATAATTTGGTTTAGCTTGCGATAATCTACGCACGGTCTTGGTTTTCGTCCCGGCGCCTCTACAAGAATCATAGGGGAAGCATAATCAGAGTCGCCTATTTCGATTATGTTATCCCGTAACATCTTCGCGATTTCTTCCTGCAAAATTTTTGATTGACGCGGCGACATTCGATAAGGCGCACTTCTTATCTTTTTCGACTCGTCCGTCAATTCAATGTCCATGGTGACGACATCCGTCAACCCTGGTCTGTCTGAAAATATATGCTTGTACTTTACAATTAAATTGAGCAGTTTGTCGCGGAACTCGTCTTCGACTTCTGTTCCTTCGAGCATAGCTTCCGCATCGAAGTCGACACTATCAAGGTTAATAGCGTACTTATCCAGCTCGTCTTCCTCAACTTCAAAGTTTGAGCTGCGATCTGCTACATAATTCAGATATTCGGTACGTTGCACGTACGCTTTCAACATGTTAATGTGGTAGATACGCTCTTCCTTTTTCCCAGGCATTCGGACAGAGTAGTTCGTGTCCGATTTTTTCTCTACTACTTCTCCCGGTCCTATCCATTGAACAGATAACTTTTTTGTGCGATTCGGGGCCAACACCAGCACCCGGTCGCCCGGCGCGAATTCTCTGTGTACGGCTCGCCGATCGTACCACGTTTTTCTTTTCTCCTGCTCGTTAACAAGCTTCTCGTGAGCTAATTCGCGAGATTTCTGAAGCCTATTTATTAGCTTGAACACATATTCGACGACGGAATTTTCTTCCTCATCGTCCTCGCCTGCAAGGTGTTCATATAATAAGGTTATGGGAGTTCTGAGGTTCCTCCCATACACTAATTCAGCTGGAGTGAATCCGAGGCTCTCGTGCACCGTGGTTCTCAAAGCAAATAAAATCGCGGGCATTTGGTCCTCCCACTCCGTTCCTGCTTCCAAGCATAACACTTTGATTAAGCGATTCATCGTTCTATGCACGCGTTCGATAGGATTTGACTGCGGGTGGTAGGGCGAACTTCTCACCAGTTTGATCCCAAACTTCCTAGCAAATTCACCTGTCAATGCGCTTGTAAAGCACGTGCCCTGGTCTGTTTGTAATTCCTTAGGAAACCCGATTCTACTGAATAATGTCAACAAGGCACTAATGATAGTTGTTGATTGCAAATCTTTAATTGGAATAGCCTCCGGATACCTAGACGCTAAACAAATGGCTGTCAAAATAAACTTGTTGCCTTCTTTACTTTCGGGAAGAGGTCCACAAGTATCAATATTTATTTTACCGAAGACTTCCGTTATCGGCGGTACTAACATTAACGGTGCTTTTTTACGATCATTTGGCCTACCAACCTTTTGACACACATCGCAAGTTTTCACATATGTCTCCATATCCTGGAAACAACGAGGCCAATAAAAGTATCGCGACATGCTGGATTTGCTCTTAGTGCAACCTAAATGTGCATTCGCGGTTTCATGGCACACCTTGAGAACGGCGGCCCGATATTTAGTCGGAACTACTAACATATTAAATTTTTCTCCGCGATTGCTGTGTCTTGACCGATACAAAATACTATTTTTCACGAAATACGACTCTCGCCCTGCTTCCGGTACGTTGTGCTTATTCGCGTCGTATAATGTTTTGATTTCCGGGTCACTTTGTTGTGAAGCTGCGAACTCAGTCTGGGTAACATTTATGAGTTCATTCACTTCGGGCGTTAGTACACTTGCACTGGCGTCCCTTTCACTAACGGCTTCCTCCTGCCTCAATTGTTCAAGGTTTTCTACCTGCTCGTCCGCGTCAAACTCGCCTGCTT
Organism: Teleogryllus occipitalis; assembly: GCA_011170035.1. Classification (NCBI taxonomy): domain Eukaryota; kingdom Metazoa; phylum Arthropoda; class Insecta; order Orthoptera; family Gryllidae; genus Teleogryllus; species Teleogryllus occipitalis. Next base: position 66,357 of record BLKR01002458.1, on the reverse strand, counting down.
CTCGATCAGCGGGGCCCGACTCCTGAGTCACTCGCGACGTTTCAGCGGCTTTTGCCCGCGTCGTTACGGCTGCAACTAATTGTGGCTCAATAAATCCTGCCTTTACTTCTTCCAACAGAGCAGCTGTTCTATTACTTAATAAGTAATATCCGCTGTCGCATTCCCGAGGCACAACTGCGGCTTTAGTTACTACTTTCCCGAATGGCCCTTCAATAGTGACTTCTGCCACCGGGAGATTTCGTGGTGAGGCATCAAGCGGTTGCAAAATCCACACGCTTTCTCCCGTTAAATTCTCGTCGCTAATAAATTTCTCATGGACAAGATCGAAACTGGCACCACAGTCGCGCAAAAATCTTCCGGGAATTTTATTAATTTTTCCAAAGAACACGTACGGTGAAAACAATTCCGTAGCTGTTTTGTCTGCCACATGATTCATTTTTTCGGCCACGCGGCGCTGCGGGCATTCACGGACCATGTGGTCTGTGGCACCACACCCGTAGCATTTCCGCTTGTCTGGCTTCTCGTATGCTGCCCTAACATCGGTTTTCTTACCGCTCGATTTCCCCTGAAATTCCGGTACTATCGGCATCGTCTTGCTCGTGCTTGCAACTTGTTCCCCTACGGCTTCCGATTTCCTATAAGGCTTGAACGAAGACCGTTTCCAGCCTGCCCTATTGTTTTCATAGTTGTCTAGTTTACGAGCTAGTTCTAACGGCATCTTAAATTCCCCCCACTCATCAATAAAATGCTCTTTAATATCAATAGGCACACGACGCTTCAATTGATCGGTTACAATTAGATTCATTAAGTCCTCGAACGTATGAATATTTAGTCCTGCTACCCATTCTTTGCAATAATTTTTCAGCTCTCTCGCGTATACGTTCCAGGTAGTATTCGCGGCTTTTACATGTTTCGCGAACAATTGTCGAAACTTCTCGGCATTGAATCGATACATTTCTAATAACCTACTCTTTAAATCGGCATATTCTGTTCTTCTACCTTGCCCTTCTAAAGTTAGCGATGCATTGATTTGGTGTGGGAGCAGTCCCATAAGATTTGCCACCCACTCTTCTTCTGGAATTTCTAATTGTTCCGCCTGACTCTCAAAAACACTTAAAAATGCTGTTATGTCGTCGTCCTCCCCTTTGAATCGGCTCATAACTTGATTTAATCGAATGTGCATTTTGCTATTTACTTCGGACTGCGGACTAGCTCTACCCGCCAGTTGGCCCTGTTCTATTCTCAGTTTTTCTAACTGAAATGCACGTTCCTTCTCTGCTTCGCGTTCGGCTTTTTGATCCTTATAGGCGCGTTCCTTCTCTAATTCGCGTTCGGCCTTTTCTCGTTCGCGTTCAATCTTTTCTCGTTCGCGTTCATCCTTATATGCCTGAGCTATCCCTTTCACAAATTCCTCCTCGTAATCGGAATGCTCCTCTATCAATTTTTTTAGTACTACCAAAGTTTCGCCACCTGTAATTTGGAGTCCTAATTCCTGTGCCACGTGCACTACACAATCTTTCCCGAATCTCGGTAAGTAAGCCATAACTGAAACCTGAACCGAACCTTACAATGCAGATAGCTATACTTACACCAGATCCTTGCTGACTTCTTGATTTTATCAAAGCCGGTTGGCTTTGAGACGTCCTTCCTTCTCCGTCCTTCCTTCCTTCCTTCCTTCCGGCGTTGCCGTGAAGACGTGGGCGTCTGGCTCGGAGCGGACCCTCTCTGCTCCCGTGCGTCGTAATTATGTCTGCCCGTCGACACACCCACGCACTGGCCCACCCACTGTTCGTAATATTGCGACCACGTATGAGTATGGTGCAACAATGCCGTGCCGTTCCGGCGTGAATGTTTTAACTGCTGCTATTATCACAATTGAGCAACACTTCCCCGTGGAATTCTTATAACCGCATCCACCAATTATACTATTTGGTGAATGATATTCCCCGTGGAATTCGTTTAACCGCTGCCACCAATTATGCTATTTGGTGGGTGCACGTACTCCCCCGTGGGTTTCTTTATAACCGCTGCCACCAATTATACTATTTGGTGGGTGCACGTACTCCCCCGTGGGCTTCTTTATAACCGCTGCCACCAATTATACTATTTGGTGACTGATATTCCCCGTGGAATTCGTTTAACCGCTGCCACCAATTATACTATTTGGTGAATGATATTCCCCGTGGAATTCGTTTAACCGCTGCCACCAATTATGTCTACCCGTCTGTGACGTCGTGGGAATACACAATAATCACAGACACGAGCTTCAATGATAAATATGTACAGGTTTATTCACAATATGTACAGTAATACTTTAAGTTACTCAGCTCTGGTAGATCTTTACTTCCCTGATCGCAGGAGCGATCCTTAAAAATGAATAACTGACTCGTGGCCCGCGCCACTCCTCAGCGAGCCTCCCGCACACAGCAGACAGCTCCGGCGACCTCTTGTCACCCGTGGATATAGTCCACAACGGCGTCCCAACACATGGTTTGCCGCACGAGCCTAGCTCGGCTCCGCACCGCCCTGGGCGCAAGTTTTTGTGCGTTCGCACGAGGGTTCCCTCTCAGCTCAACAAACCCCACCCCCGCGCTCTGCGTTGGTTCTTATATAGCCCCCACCCACGTGACCTGAAACGTCACTGGGTTTTGCACACGGCCCACACTGACCGCTTTGCCAGGCATTTTTGGACATCCATTTCCCTGGATTCCAAGAATTTGACACGCGGCACGCGGCAAAAATGCGCTGTCCCGTACTTTGGGCATCCCTTTCCCTAGCTCTTAGGATTTCCCAGAATACCTCGGCGTGTCACATCCTGCCTGGCCCCTGGCGTCTAATCCTCTGCCGCCGCCCTTTGTGGCGGTTGCTAACTGTAGTCCTACAATACGTTACAATATCTTTGTGTCTATAAAACCCATTCATAATTTTAAAATACATCTGACTGCCCAAATTTATTAATCTCTTTCCATTTTTATTAGATACTTGTTCTCCATATTTACCCACTATATTATTATATTGTTTATATCTCATTCTGGCATTTAAGTCGCCCATTAATAGAATTTCCTTACTTGAAGGAATGTCTTCTAATAGTGTCACTAGTTCATCTTCAAATGATTTTTTAAAAAATTCTGTTGCATCTTCAGTTGTGACAAATGCTGATACAATTACCAAAGTATGACCAAATATATCTAACTCCACTGTTAGCAGTCTCTCATTAATCTTATCACAGGTTCATATGTTCTTTCTAATTTGTTTGTAGATTGCTACTGCTACTCCTCATTTAGCCATATTGTCTTTTTTTATGCCAGTATAAATATAAATATATTAGCCATAATCTTCAATTCCTCTTCCTTTCTTTTTAGCTTCAGTTAGCAAACAAATTTCTGTATTTAATTTTTCCATCTGACTGAATCCTTCTGCACACTTTTTGTTAATACTCTGCATGTTCCACATCACCATTTGCATTACCCAGTTTCATTGCTTAAGTAATCTTAGATTGGGTCTTTTTGAAGGCTGCTTTGAGTTTTTAACTTATTCAGGATTTTTACAGGTTGGCCCGTAGCCCAACCTCCAACTTCTCCAGGCCAGGATTTTTTGGGGGAGGTTTCTTTCCTAGAGAGGTTGGCTTCTTCACACCTTTCTGAGTCCTCTCTGCCCGTTGTTTTGTTTCAGGGTTCCCTTGGCCATTGGGGTTCCCGCCCCTACTGCAAGGCAGCGGATTGAAACTGGAAAAGAAGAAGGGCATACAGAGATAGAAAGAAAGGAGGAAGAAAGTATAGAATATAGGAGAGAGGAAGAAAGGAAAAATAATGACTCCTAAGCCCTTGTGACCTAATAACATTGGGGTTAAAAACACAAGAGACAAGATCGGTCTCACAGGAAAGAATAAAGGAGAATGGCACAAAGGAAGAATAGTCATGCCACACTAGTCAAGGGACCACCTTAATGGCTAGTTGCTGTTGGCGGGGGAGAGAGAGGGACACTGGAACCAGGTACAATGGTCTTTGGAAAGAGGTGATGAAGTAATTCTGGTGGGTCGATTAGAGACAGCCTTTGGTCTGACTCCTCCTCTGAGACCTGTACCGTATGAGTGACCAGCTGTACCAGCAACATCATTGATCGATTCTCCAAACCATTATCAATACTACTCCTGAATGGTCGCATCTCTGGTGTCTGTCTTGTCTATCATACCCAATTCTGTAGCTACCTCTTGCTTAATCTCTTTGATTCTTTCTTTGTTCGTAAATATAGATCAATGTTGATCTATGAAGGTCTGCACTGTATTTTGCCATAAGCTGGGATATTTCTCTGTAACTAACCTGTGTAGTTCAGTACTGAATGGATCGGTACTGGATGTTTCCATGTCTCTAGTTTAGTCAATCTATAGTAGCACCGCACCACATATTCGTTCATTTCATCTGCCCACATGGTACGTTGCCTTGTCAACGGGACAAGAGTTGTTGGCTCGGGGGTATGCTCCCCAGCAACATTTTGCTCCCTCCCTCTTTCTATAGTTCTTCTCCCAACACATATAATTGATTCACTTTATTTTTGAAATTTATACTCATTCTGGTCTCTGATTCCATGGATGGGGAAATGTTTTTTATTAATGATGTAGGAACTTTTTCTTATGTTGAGCAGATATAGATTTCAAACAATGACAGAATTTATTTAAGGGAGTTCATTTGTACCTGGTACATATTTAAAATAATTTCAATTTGTTTTATGTAACTTTCACTATAATATTAAAGTTGGAAAATTTAACATGGTTTTATAGTAACTTCTGTTTATCTTGAATTTAGACTACTGAAGAATAGGAAAAGTAGTCCTTGCAATGTTGATCTGTAAAAAAATTAAAATTAAGAGAACATTTTAATAAAATTCTTCAGTCTAAATTATGGTTTCTGATTAATGTGCTTTTGGTTTCAATAGATTTGAATAAAAATTACTGTGTAAAATAAATCTAAAATACATCTAAAATAAATCTAAAAATATAAAAGTAGAAATCTTAATGACAATGACTTAATGAAATGAAATCTTAATTGATCTAGTTTTACCATCATAATATTTTTTAGGTTGTCATAATAAATTATCAGCAATTACAATGCCATACTATGTCATAATAACTGATCTGCAGTGTCCACACCATCCACATCACATTCACACAATCTTTAATCAACAATATTAAATCTGTTCAAACTGGAACTGATGAATGATTTGATCACAGTCTTTTAATAATAACAACTTCTTTCCAAGGTAATTTGAAATTACAAAACCAGAGTTTCAATGATCTTCTATAATAATTTGGGAACTACTCTCTGCCTTTTACAGCGACCCAAGACTCAATTTTTATGAAATTTTTTTGAGTGCATACCTCCCTGTTTATAGCAACAACATCAGATTCTGTGAATGGGTAAGCCACACCATTTATTATGACTGATTTAGTTTCTCTATGAGTATTCTCATTCCCATTAATACCAACATGGGCAGGAATCCAAAGTAAACAAATTTTGAGATTGATCTGTTTTCCAAGTTCATATAATTTCTTGATTTCCAAAATAATATATGATTATTTTTTGGTTCTGTTATAGATAGAGAAACTAATACAATTTCTAAGTCACAAAAGATGATAAATGTGGTAATTTTGAATTTAGTAATCAATTTTATTGCTTTGAGAATGACTAAAGCTTCAGCAGAAAAGATAGAATTTTTACAATTGACTTTAAATTTCCTAATTAGCCTATTGTCAGTGCTCCGAATAGCAAAACCCACTGGGCACTTCAAATCATTCTGTGGACCATCAGTGTACAGAAAAGTAGATTTTTTTTAACTGCATCTGGCAGACCAAAAAATGAACTATAAACAAAACATTTGGGTAGGGACAATTAGCAATCAATTATCAATATGAAAATTAACATCTAAATTACTAAGATATACAAAATAATCATACTTGTAGCAAGGAGCACAACCAATTTTCTTAATACTAATACAAGAAATTGATAATTCCTCAAAACATGTAACTAACAAAGATTTTTTATTACTATTGTTCTTATATAAGAAGACTTTTGAGACACAATTAATCTTGAACAAAACATCATTCAAATAATTGTTTTTAAATTGAAAAATCAAGTCTATTAATTCATGCATATAAGAGTTAGTCATGTCTCCAAAAGAGGTTCTGCAAGAATTACATTGGTTGGTGTAGACTTACTGAAGCCTAGTGTGATTCTTAATCATTTTAATTGCATTCTCTCTAACTTGATTCAATTATATCTTGCACAATATCCTTAACAAAAATCCTCCATATTTAATCTGTGAATGGATCAGTGCTCTGTATGTTAGTAATAGAATTCAGGGGTCTGCTCCCAACCCTGTGACATATAAACATCCATAATTCAAAAAGCCATATCACATTTGTTTTGAGACTAAATATGTGCTCTTTCCAATGCAATAAATGATCCAGAGTCATGCCCAAGGAAGAACCTGAAAGACAACAATGTACAATTTTGTCATTAACATGAATTTGAAATTTAAGAGCCTTTAAATAGCTCTTGTTAAATACAACAAACATATATCTCAGAAACTAAGAGAATGTTTCTCCTTTGTATGTATTGACTCAACAATTTAACAGCATCCTCTAAAATATTATGGCATCCTCTACTGGATCAATTACTGAATATCAAGCAATATCATCTGTATACTTTAACATAAAAACATTGTTTAGTAATAACCCTTCAAGATTGTGAGTGTAAATTGAAAAATGAAGGGGGTTCAGAAGGGGGTTCACTACCTTGGAAGTTCCTGGTAAACTTTGTAATTCTTTGGGGTGAACAGATAGTAATAAAATCTAGGTACCATTCAGATAGTGTGTACAAAATGAAAAGATTGATATTTTTTGAAATACCTATATTAATCAGATTCTGAATCAATATTGAAGGACGATCACAGTTGAAAGCCCCTTTAATAGCTGAAAATAATGTTAGTAGATCTAATTTTTTATAAAATTGGTGATCAATCTCAGAAACTAGGATAGACAAGTTATCAATACACAATTTAATCTTTTGAAAACCATATTGACACTTGCTTATTAGTTGATTATGCTCAATCCACAAAGCTTATCTATCATTAACCATTCTCTTAAAGAGGTTGAGCAAGCATGAACAAATAGAAATAGGGCATACAACATTAACATTATTATTATTATTATTATTATTATTATTATTATTATTATTATTATTGGGGGGGGGCGAGAGGAAAAAATGCATTAAGCACCGTCAGGGATTCAGGTGGTATAATCCCTGGTGTGTGGGACTCCCACTCTCGGTGGTACACCCACTAAAAAAAACCTCTCTCTTCTTGTGCCCATATGTCACTCCACGGGAACCATCGCGAGACATTGTTTCATGGAGAGACAGGCAGGTAGCTGAGCTCTTACTTCAGTTTAAGAACGAAGTCGTTCTTCTTTCCTTTTCATGACTAATGTCAGGTATTCTTGGATAGTACTCCAGTCTTTCTCTGATCTTAGCATACACTGCACCAAGTTTAATGGAGAGATGTCCACTTTCAGGTCTTCATTCAGCTTTTCCTCCAGTTTTCCCAAGCTGTGCATACAAATACTGTGTGCAGTGCATCGTCATCTTCATACCCACAAAATGGGCATTGAGGGTCGGTTGCTCTGTTAAATCTAAACAAGTAAGACCTAATACAGCCATGACCAGAGAGCACCTGTGAGAGGTAATAATTTACCTCACCGTGACTTCGATTGAACCAAGGTTCAATGTTCGGAATCAACTGGTGAGTCCATCTTCCTTTAGTGTCTCCATTCCACGTAACTTGCCATTCTGACAAGAGAGACGTTCGTGCCCTCTTCTTGATGTCCTCTTTTATTCGGCACGGAGGTCCTTCGCATACCGAGACGGAGAGCCTCTTCACCTCGTCGTACACACTTTTCCTTTCTCTTGCCAGCAGATCAATAGGGGGTACTCTCGCCAGAATTCCCACGGCGCTGTCCGAGACCGTGCGATATGCCGACACAATTCTCAACGCCAGCCTCCTTTGAACTTGTGCGTACTTCCGTCTCGCACTAATTTTTCCCAGTTTGTCAGCCCACACTGGGGCGACATACAGCAATTGGGAATGAACTACGCAAGAGATCGTTTGGCGCTTCGCCTCTCTCGGGCCTCCCACGTTTGGCATTAGCCTGGATATGTTCGAGCCTGTCTTCATTGCTTTATCCGCAATCTTGCTAATGTGAGGCCCAAAGCTGAGCCTGTGGTCAATCTCGACTCCCAAGTAAGTTAAATGTCGTCTCCAGTTGATAATCTCGTCACCCACTTGAATAATTGGGGAACGGAAAGATCTCCGGTCCGTAACCAACACAGCTTCGGTCTTCTCTACAGCCATATGTAGAAGTCTTCTGTCAAGCCACCTTTTCACCCTAAAGAGTGTTTCATTTACTTTCATCTCTAGTAAGTCGATGTTTTTACTATGACAGATGATAAGAGTGTCATCTGCGTACCCTATAAGTTGGGTATCTGAGGGAGTGTCCATGTGGAGTAGATTGTCGTACATGACATTCCACAAAAATGGACCCAACCTAGAGCCCTGGGGCACCCCACAAGTTACTTCTTCCTCTATTACAAATGTGTCCCTATACACAATACTCCACTCGTGAAGGTAGTCTTCGATCAATCTCAAGAGGTATTCGGGGACCTTCTTATCTATCAATGCCTCAATGATATCTTTCCATCTGGCGGAATTGAAAGCATTTCTGATATCAATGGCAACCAACGCACAGAATCCTTTCTTCCCTTCCCCTCTTGTGGCTGACTCCGCAATCCTAACCACCTCAAGAATGGCGTCCGTTGTCGACCGTCCTTTCCGGAAGCCGTATTGTGTAGGTGACAAATCTATCCCTGCCGCCAAGTGCTTCTCAAGTCTTGAGAGGATTAGCCCTTCAAGTAATTTGCCCATGGTATCCAAGAGGCAGAGCGGCCTATAATAATAATAATAATAATTATTATTATTATTATTATTATTATTATTATTATTATTATTATTATTATTATTATTATTATTATTATTATTATTATCATTATCATCATCATCATCACTATCACAATTTAACTTGTTTCCACTCGTGCATCTCGGTTACCATGAACAAGAGATACACGTTCCAACTATCATAATCAGCTCTGGATCAACCATCAATGTTCAGAAACTTCCTCACGATGTTACATGTGTCCAGTATGACAATCTTCTGCATCTGGATGATAACCCCTTCTTCAGTTGCAGTTCAGCCAGGGATTCATGTAGGAACTTAGGAATTTCATCAGTGGCGCCTAGAATTATTGGTACAATCATCACCATTTCCACGTCGCTCCACATTTCCTTAATCTCATTTGCCAGAGGTTGATATTTTAGAATTTTTTCACTTCTTTTCTTTGGGATGTTGTGAGCTAGCGGGACCGTGACATCAATCAGATACACCTTTTTGTTTTTCTTGTCATGCCATACAATGTCCGGATTATTAGATGATACAGACCTATCTGTTATTCTGGACCTGTTCCAGTACATTTTGTGATTATTTGTGTCAATGACTGGTGTGTACTTATAGTATGGTGTTCGGTTACCCGTCAAAAGGTTACTATTGTGGCATAGTTGTTGATAAACCACTTTACAAACGTCATGCCGTTTTGTATATTCTGAGGATGCTAGAGAGCTGCATCCACTATGTGGTCTATATTTTCTCTATGTGCTGCACATAGCCGATATTTGTCATTACGAACGTTAGTGTCTTTCAGGATAAATTTACGGTAGTTTTTAGTTGATACTACTTGGTCCTGAATAGCTATCATGAAACCCTCTGTTTCAGCAAAAAGTTCTCCCAAGCACAGCCATTTAATTGGCGACTTACGGTCCATTAGTTCTCCCTCTATCTGGTATGGGTAGTGTCCATGAAGTTGCTTCTCTTTCCAGTTGCTGATTTTCATTTCATTGGTCTGTATTTGCTTTTGTAGATTCATTTTTTCATCAGACAAATTCAATGGTGTAATTTTCCGCTCAATGTATGTTACAATGCGATGTATCTTGCTTCCATTAGCTTTTTCGTGGAAGTACTGATGCAGTCTCTCCAGTTGTTGGTGATGGAGATTCACAATATCTATGACACCTCTTCCTCCTAAAGACATAGGTAGGTGAAATCTCTCAACTGCGCTTTTAGGGTGGTGACATCTAAATCTGGTGCAAAGTACTCTGCAGTTTGTATTAAATGCATCTAGTTCGGTTTGTGTCCATCTGATAATACCAAAACTGTAGGTCAGCACTGGAATTACATAGGTATTTATAGCCTTAATTTTTCTGTCCGCACTGAGTTTAGTTTTCAGAATTTTACTCAGACAAGTATTAAATTCCTGGGTAATGTTAGATTTTGTAATTTTTTGGTCAACATTTTATTTAATTTTTGTAAATATCCAAGATATTTGTTCAGGATTCATGGCATGAATTCATTCGTGTTTAGCATTTCCTTCTCCAAGGGTGTAGTCCATCTGATGTTGCCACTTTCCTTTCCGCAGTGCATTTAGTTTACATTTCTCAATGCCAAAATGCATTCCAATATCATTGCTAAATTTTGCAGTAGTGTCAGGCAAACGATTAAGCTTTTCTCTTGTGGTGCTGAATCATCATCATCATCATCATTATTATTATTATTATTATTATTATTATTATTATTATTATTTATTTTTTCACAGCTTTCTAGTACATGTTTGAGGAGTCATACAGATATTTCTATCAAAGCATGATTTCCGTAGTACATTACTTTTAACAAAATATATTTATTTTAAGAACTTATTAGAAGGTAAACATTTCTACAAATATAAATTTAAACAGTGTATAGATTAAAAAGTATATAATTATTTAACACAAATTTATTTAGAACCCATAAATCTTCTGACTAAAGAACACGTGCTCAGAATCACAGCTTTCTGTAGATTGATGATAATGTTATTCTCGATCTCCAGTTTTTTTAGAGAGTGCTTCAGGACGGTACGTATCACACCTGTTGCTGAGAGGACGATCGGCACAATCTCCACCTCCAATACATGCCACTGCTCCTTTATAACTTGTGCAAGTTCCCTGTACTTTTGAATTTTCTTTTTGTGTGTTGTGTCGAGGTTGCTGGTATCTACAACTGCTATGTCTATCAGCCATACTTTTTTTTTATTTATTTTACGTCAAAAAAACAGTTAAAAACTGCGTATGACGTGCTATGGGGAAAAGTGAATTGTGTGCACATTTTCAAAATTCTGTGATCCCTACACTAAGTCATATACTACTTAAATTTTGAAATTTTGAAAGGGAGAAAAAAAAACAAAAAACTCCCATGTAATAAAATCTATTTTCAAGGATAAACAAGCAATAAATTTTGAATTTTGAAAGGGAGAAAAAAAACAAAAAAACTCCCATGTAAAAAAATATATTTTCAAGGGTAAATAAGCAATAAATTTTGAATTTTGCAAGGGAGAAAAAAACAACAAAAAAACTCCCATGTAATAAAATCTATTTTCAAAGATAAATAAGCAATAAATTTTGGCTCTTATTACTTCCTGCCGCGACAACATGGAAACGATAATTTGAATAATTGTATTTCCCACTGAATTCTAGAAGACGTGCACAGAAAATGAAGTTACATTTATGTCCAGAAGCAAAACAAGGGGCCATCTCAGCATTTGCTCAATGGATCAGGGAAACTGGACGAAAAACCTGATCGAGATGGGGGTCATTGACCCGGAAGCTGTAGTACAATAGTTGTTACAGGTTGTTTATACTTATTTATACAGTCCAAATGGTAAATAATGCATTATGTATCATTGTTAAAATTAATGTTACTTTTCTTGTGATGCTCAGTATAGTCTCTAATTGTATAGAAACAGTTATGCAGCAGAAACGATTTCACTTGGATTTAAACTTTTCTATTGAATTTAATCGTTTAATGTCATCTGGCAAAGTGTTGTAAAATAATGTACATGTATTGTATGTGAATTTTTTGTAATGAGCTGTTGATACTGTCACCTGATGAATATGATTTCTACGTCGAGTGTTATAGTAATAGACTTCGGCATTTTCTGAAAATATATTCCCGCCCTTAAGCAAGTCATTTTTTACAAAAACCACTGATTCGTAAATAAAAAGACACGGTAATGGTAGAATTCCTAGATTAATGAAGAGAGGCTTACATGAATCACGTGGGTGGGATTTGGTTATTATTCGTACAATTCGTTTTTGTAATTTAAAAGTCTGGGAGCTATAAGATGTATTTCCCCAGAATATTATGCCATATCTCAGGCGGGAATGAACATTCGCGAAGTATACACAACGAGCAGTATGAAGGCTGACTGAATTTGCAAGAATTCTGAACGCGTAGCGTAGCGTTTTCTTTTAGATTTATCCCAGAGTATTACATCCGGCCTGTTATGACGAACTGTTCTGTCGGTCAATACGCTTCGGTCCCAGTATAATTTATAGATGTTATTCTCGATGACATTTTGTGGATGGTACTTGTAGTAGGGTGTATCAAATTCACTAGCAATTCCACATTTCCTTGCAAGTTTGGCGTGGATGATTCGTGCTGCCATATCATGCCTCTGTTTATAATCCGTTGGGACCAGCATACTGCAACCAGTAGTAATGTGCTGGATCGTTTCTTGGCCTACACCACAAGCCCGGCAGATATCAGAAGGCACTTCGGGGTCTTTAATAATGTACTTGAGATAATTTCGTGTTGCAATTACCTGGTCCTGGATTTCTATCAAGAATCCTTCAGTCTCGGGGTAGAGATATCCTATTTTAAGCCACTTGTACGACAAGCAGGCGTCGACATTTGCTTGGCTATTTCTGTAGATCTACCATGGAGCGCTTTTTGCTTCCATTGTTCTAAGAGCTCGGCTTGTGTTGGTTGTTCGTGTAATACTTCTTTTTTTTTTTGGTTTAAGGTTGAGTGGTGTATAGTTCTCGTCTACTTGCTGTATCACTCTGTATAGCTGAGATGACAAGGCTTTCTCATTGAAATACTCTCTCATGTCCGTTATCAGTTTTGCATGGAGATTACCAATATTTAAGATGCCCCTATCCCCTAATATCCTTGGTAGTGTTATTCTTTGGATAGAACTTTTTGCATGGTGATATTTGAAACGAGTCATTTGGACCCCGATAATCCTCTCCAGTGAGTCCAAATCAGTTCTGGTCCATTTTGTAATGCCTAATGAGTAAGTAATCACAGGAATGGCATATGTATTAATTGCTGTTGTAAGATTACGAGAGTTGAGGGAGGTCTTGAGTATGGTATTTAATCTTTTGGTAAACTCTGTTTTTAACTTCTCTTTTATCTGACTGTGTATAATCATTTTATTTTGTTGTATCCCCAGATACTTGTAAAACTCATTCATTCCCAATGCAGTGATGATCTCTCTTGATGCAGTCTCGTGCTCTGGGCTGTCTGTGAATTTTCCCTTTTGAATACTTTGTATTTTGCATTTTTCTATGCCAAACTGCATGCCTATATCACTAGAGAATCTTTCAGTGATATATATTAGCTTCTTCAGACCCTGTAGTGAGCCAGAGTATAGTTTTATGTCATCCATGTATGCCAGATGAGTGATCACACACTTCTCTTGACCTTTCAGTTCAAATCCCAGTTTGGTGTTGTCCAATACACATGACAGGGGGTTAATGGCCAGGCAGAACCAAAACGGACAGAGGCTATCTCCTTGAAATATTCCCCGCTTAATCTTCAAAATCTTTGAGACTACTCTCTGATTCCCTGAATGCATGTGTATTCTCGTGCACCAGTGGTTCATTACAAACTTGAGGAATTCCACAATCATAGGGTGTATACCATATATTCTAAGGACATGCATGAGCCAATCGTGAGGGAGCATGTCGAATGCTTTTTTATAATCAATAAAACAAGTATACAGGTTACGCTTTCTTCCACATGCCTGAGACATGATAACACTGTCTATTATTAACTGTTCTCTACTTCCCAATGAGCCCTTGCAGCTTCCTTTTTGGGTCTTCGATATGATGTTATTTTGTGTACAATGTTGTTCGATGATCGTATGTAGACAGCCAGTCATGATCTCATATAATGCATTAAGGAATGTGATTGGTCGGTAATTCCCTGGATGTGTAGTGTCATTTGTTTTTGGTTTTAAATATGTAACACCTTCACTCAAGATGTCTGGAGTTTCTTCCGGATTTTTCAGGTAATGATTCACAAGTGTCAAGATCTTTTCATGGAGACATGTGAATCTCTTGAACCAGATGTTATGAAGCCCATCGGGACCAGGACATTTCCAGTTAACCAGCTTAGATATCCATCGAAATTTCATTGGTTTCCATGTGTCTGATAGTAGCAGTAGGGTTCGTAACATCACTCATCCATGATGTCTTGTCTTGAAAGTGGCCTTCTGTTGACCATATTCTCCCCCAGAATTCTTCTACATCTAACTTCCCTGGCAGCTCAATGCTTTGAATTTCTCCGTTCAATTTCCTATAAAACACTTTTTGGTTTCTATTGAAATTTGGTTATCATTTTTTCGCTTTAAACTCTTACTACAGCGTCTCAATCTTTGGCTGTAAAGGCTGAGTTTTTGTTTCAATGTATCTATATATTCTAGGATATACTCATTTTCAAGATTGTACGCTGCGTGTTTGCAATGCATTCTCATAATTTTTTATGCTTTTCTCTTCGTCTTTTTGCGTTTATTTCCCCTCAGATAGGCTTCCAGAACCGCTATATCAGATCTGAGCCGCTTTATTTTCCTCTCCAGCCTTATCTTCCAGGGTGGTTCATGCTGTTGTCGGTGCGCTTGTTCTCGACTTTCAATAATTTTCCCACCATTTGCCTTTACAATTTCCATTGCCATGCAATAAATGGTTGAATCAATTTGGCAGTGTGTTATATTCTTTACTCGTTCCATTTCCGTGGGGAGTATATTTTCATTTGCCAATTTTATCAATTGTGCCAATTTCTTGGAACTGTGTTGTCTTGGTATTATTGGTCTTGTTTGATATGCAAATCCCCAGTATTCTGCTTTTGTTGTCTGATATTGCTGGCGGAGTTGTTCGAGCAGTGGAATTTCAATAGAATCTTCAGAGTGTTTGTGTTCATTTGGGCAAGCATCTCCTTGCTGGATTATCGCGTCCGGTTCAGATATTTGAGGCATTAATTCTACAATGGACTCTATTGTTTCTTCCCGCCCTTCATTCCGTCGCATCTGTCTGGACTTCAGTTTTAATTTCCTCTCTCCTGATACGCGAGACGTACTTTTCAGACTTGTAAATTAATGCTCTTCGGTCTGCTACATTCTGTTCTGTAATTTGAGTTAAGTGTGGGTACAGTTCCATAAAACGTTTATATAATTCCTGCCGGTAACCTAAATATACCGTTTCGCAACGGGTAGTGCGCTGGAATATCCTTACAATATTTTCATTCATGTCAGTAGTCCAATGTAATCTCCGTCGTGGTAGGCCTCCCTGAGTGGTCCCGAGTGATGTCCAGGAAACACTGTTGGCAGGTGCAGCTGATTGTATTTGGGTGCTGCGTTCATCGGCTGTAGTAGCTTCGGGTGACCCGGAGTATGCCCGCCTGTTCAACAACACACCACTAGCGGCTTGCAAACTGTCACGACCAGCGCTAGCTCCGGACGTGCCCAGGCGCTCCCCAGGCAGCGGCTTATTTTCCGAGGCCTTTCGACTGTTAATTCGACTCTCCATATTGCTATAGGTTGTCATTGCCCTGTTTGCCGTTACCTATAAATTAGTAACGTTGCCCGTCCCCCACGTGGCATAGATGTTCTTCGCTCGGACGTAGGGCTGGTCTTCGGGGGACTTATCTTCTTCTTCTTCTTCTTCTTCTTCTTATTATTATTATTATTATTATTATTATTATTATTATTATTATTATTTTGTTGTTATTGTTGTTGTTGTACGTAAACGATATGCCTTCATCTATTAAAAATGGAAGAACAGTTCTCTTTGTCGATGACACGAATGTTCTTTGCAAAAAAGAAACAATAAATAGTACAATACAGCGGTGGCGATGGTGTAACGGTTAGCGTATCGGGCTGTTATATCCAAGTTCGGTGGGTTCAAACCCGATCGAAGGGCGAAAAAATCCTTCGTACGCCTTCCTTCGGAAGGGAAGAAAAGCCGGCTGTCCCATGTTAGTAGATTTACTGCATGTAAAAGATCCTCAAGCCTAAATGAAGCCTCAGAGCTAAATTCAAATTGCCTGTTTCGTCGCCCAAGTTATGCCTTCTTTTTCCCCTAGTAGGTCAAAGGAGCGTATCCAAATTTGTATGGTCAGACGGAAGAGCAGGCCTCATGGCTTGAGTCTCGCCACGTAAAATAAGGCATTCATTCATACAATTCCAGAAGTTACAAATTGATTTTGTAATAACAAATTAATAGTTAACGAAGGAAAAACTATGTACAACTGTTTCAATGTAATTTTGCAATCGGCAATTGTATGCTCCATTAAAAATGAACAATATGCAATTAGCTGATGTAAAGGTAACAAAATTTCTAGGTCTGTCAATTCAGTCAAACCTCAAATGGAATGTACATATAACAGAATTAAACACTAAATTAAGCTCATTATGTTACGTATTCAGAATTCTTTCAAATTCTGTCACCCTTCATGCAGCTCGTTGCGTGTGTTTTGCAAATGTATATTTCCGCCTGAGATATGGCATAATATTCTGGGGAAGCTCATCCTTTAGTGCCCAGACATTTAGATTGCAAAAGAAAATTATCCGAATAATGAAAAAATGGCATCCACATGATCCCTGCAAGCCTCTTTTCATTGAGCTTGGAATCTTACCATTGCCTTGCCTATTTATTTACGAATCTGTAGTATTTGTCAAAACTGACTTACTTAACGGTGGGAACATATTTTCACGCACTACTGATATTTATAGTTACATCACAAGATGTAGAAATCATGTTCATCAAGTATCAGTGTCAACAGCTCACTATAAGAAATCCACATGTACGTTACTTTACAACGCATTGCCAGATGAAATTAAACTATTAAAATTGGTACACAAATTTAAGTTAAATGTAAAATCTTTTCTGCTGCATAACTGTTTCTATACAATTAGAAACTATATTGATCATCAAAAAGAAAAATAATGTTTCTTTCACAAAACAATGATATAGTATAATGAATTAGTTTACATTTGTATTACAATTAGAAAGACTTAATATACCTCTAACAAGTAATGTACTTCAGCTTCCTGGTCAATGACCCCCACTTCAATCGGGTTTTTGTCCAGTTTCCCTGATCCTTTGAGCAAATGCTTAGATGACCCTTAGATTTGCCTCTGGGCACAAATGTAGCTTCACTATGCGCACCTTTTGTTGAGCTTTCCTTTTGCTCGCAGGGCTTAGGATGAGTTTCTATTTTGTTAGCAATACAGAAAAATCAAATCTGCAGTAAGTTTACCATTACAAATAAGTTTTCTATAACTCAAAAATGAAAATATTGTTATATATATATATATATATATATATATATATATATATATATATATATATATATATTCTCACTCTCTCTCTCTCTCCGCCTTACTTTGATACCGCGACGCCTCACGTCGCGGCGCCAATGTTGTTACATTGGTATAGTAGTATATTGTTTGCAGTATATTGTTATATACTACCTCTAATCAACCACGATGGCCCACGCTAGTGCGCCACTGTAATATTCTCTTACAAAACCTCACGACGATTGTAACCTTTTCCCCGTCACGCGCACTATCTTGCCCTGCCCTAGCTCTGAATTATAATTGGGTGCCACATTATCGATTGCCCGTACCTCTGCTAGCTCGTACTATTGTTTATTTCTTACCGTGTCGTAGTCCGCGCGCTCACTCCATACGGAGTTGAAGAAAGGGTCCGTTTCGTTCGTGCCTGGGTCAACATTTATACCACCACAGAATAAAAAGACGTGGAATCACGGCAATTATGAGCCATTGGGATGCTCATGCATTTAATTTAGGATTTTTTTGCTGATATTCCTTTTCATCAACACAGTCTGCCCCTCCGACTTACGAAACATAACCATACGAATATATAAACACACAGAAAAAAAATAAACATACACACTGAAATTACAATACAATCTGACTACTCATCCACACTGAATGCGCATTCTGTCGTAAGAAATTTTAACCTTATCATCTTATAATTAGAGACACAACTTAGTCTTCGACAGATGCTTGCAGATAAAAAATAAAAAAAATGAACAAACAAATGTACATGTCACTTCCCTTTATGATGGCCAATGTTGGAACACGCGGTGCACGTCACGCATCGCCGTCTATCGACTGGTAGCTCCCCGTGTACCGCAATAATGCGCTGCAACTTCAATTTGCTCCAAACCATATTTTCCACCAAATTCCATTACTGAACACACGCTGCGAAGCGTTCTCCAGTACACACGACGTTTCCATCATATTAAAGTTCTCACGGCGAAAGAATATTCTCGATTTCACGAATATCGAAGAAATACAAACTTTAAAATTCCCGCGTTGCAGAAATATTGTTGACTTACATGAATTGTGTTACAAAACTGTTCTATTTATATTTTGATCACTGTCCGAAATCTGATACCCTCCGTGTTATAAAAATTGTAACACAAGATGTCCGCATCCGCTGCCTAACACTGCAATCGCGTAACTAAAATCAGTCTTCGCGTTGCGTCTATTCATATGTTATTGTTCCTAATCCCGAATTCACTCGCTTTATCACTACCTTGATTTTGTTCACGTAAAAAAATGTAAACCAAAATAACTTAACAACGTTTTACACGACGCTTCCGCAAAAATTTTCAAAAACTTAACACAACATAAAAACGCGTGCGATCATCCTCACGTCCGAACTCGTTCTGTTTGTAACCCAGTTTGCATTGTTGGTCTACACAATCCAAGTGACTGTCTTTTTTCCAAACATATGCCCATCACCATAATAAATGTTCGAAAATGTTTACATTTTTCACTGTTTTGGGGCATCTTGCGTCTTACTCTCTCTTTCATAGTTTTATTAACTTTTGGTTTGTAATTATCACATTACCGAATTCCCCTTTCCCGTTTTCCTTTTTCCAAAAAACCTTTATTTTCCGTCTTCCCCACTCGTGATGACGTCACTTACATCTTCGGTCGCTCTTTTAATTCTTTCTTAGCTCGCTATGCTATGGAACTGGATACTGATTTATTAACGCCTTACATAAATTCCCCCCGCGCCGTAACTAATTTTGCCCTGATCTAAATATTTTTCCCTATAATTTCTGTAAGTTTGGCCAAAATCCACCCATGCATTCACTGGATATTCAATAAAACTCGTTTTATTATATACTTCCAGAGGTACAACAATGGTCACCATGTCTTCAACTCCGCCGTCATGCATGCAATTTATACCATTTATAATATTTACAGAACCCGTGGCTCGAATAACGTGATTCTTGGTTCAAAATGTTCCTAAATTTGGGTTCTATTCACTGTTCACAATGCCTATTGCCCCCCCTTTTGTTTTCCATTACTTTCCTAATAAATATTATTACGCGGCGCTGACGTCTATTGTTTCTTTAATTATTGGCTCCTCTTTGCTTATGTAGAAGTTCCTTGTTCCACGCATTCTTGCGGGCTAGTCTCACAAATCATTACAATATATATTTTTTGAAACGTTAATCTCTCGCTTTTATAAATTTACTATTATTATTATTATTATTATTGTTGTTGTTGTTGTTATTATTATTTTCTTTCTTTCAACTATTAATAGTTAAACTGTGGGAAAGGGATTCTGAAACTCAAGAAAGCGTGCGCAGATGATTTTCTCCCCCATACGTCACGTACAGTATTTTACTGTTTTTGGCTAAATAAATATCTAAATATTAGTAGCAGTAGCAGTAACAGTATTATTAGGATTATTATCTTTTGAAATAAAGAGTAATTTATAATATTTCCAATCGGATGGAAACTCTTTTTCAAAAAGAACATAATTGTAGGTCTCCAAAAGAATGCTTAGGAATATTTCTAGAAAACAATTTAGAACCTCAAATGATATTTTGTCCATACCTCATGATGACTTAGTATTTACACTACCTAGGGCATTAATTAACTCTACGTATGAAAATGGTCTCTCCAGGAATTCATTCGCATACTTTGAACGGCTAGGGCTATTCCTTAGTTGAAAATACATTGTCTCAAATGATTTCGTTGGAAGAACTGTCTGACGCAGTGCACTGTGCCGCTTTGGCAGTTTGCTCTGTTTTGGGCAAAAAAATTAGACAGGGAAATGGCAGAACATCGAAAGACTCCAGCTCTAAGAACGAATTCGTACCATCATGGAAGAAAATAATAATTTCCAAAATTAATAAATCCAGAAAGGAAATCAGCCATCTGTCAGCGTCCTTCGCAGCGAAAGGAAAAGTACCTAAGAAAGTGAGAAATGGAATAGGATTAATTGTTAAAAGAATTAAGTTGCAAATGAACCTTAAGCCTCTGGATATGAGGTTGAAAGATGAAGGGGAACGTCTGAAACAGAGACTCGGTACGAGAATTCGGCGTTATGATGAAGCAGCAAAGAAACGCCAACAACAGTCAGCCGTCACTTTCGACCTGAAGAAATTTTATAGACAACTGCAGAATGACAATAAAGACCATCAAGGACAATTTCCGAGTAGCGAATCCGTGGTTCAGTATTGGACTGATATCTGGGCTAAACCAAAGCAACACGATGAAGGAGCCTACTGACTGCAGGAGGAAATAGAAGCTTGTCATAACATCGACGAGTTGCCTCCCTTTGAAATTTCCCTTGCTGGTATCAAAACAGCAGGTCAGAGAACACAGAATTGGAAGTCGCCAGGTCCAGATGGTATCCAAAATGTATGGTGGAACTATTTCACTGCCACGCACCCATGCCTGCGTCGGCTGTTCAATGAACCAGCTCGTACCAGCTCTACATGGATGATCACAAACTATATGCTTCTAATAGAGATCACTTACAAAACGATTTCGAACTTGTCGAGAGTTTCAGCGATGCAGTTTGTTTAGAGTTTGGAATTGACAAATGCGCTTCCCTTCATGTTGTCCGCGGGCAAGTCCAAAATGGAGAAAAAAATGTGCCAATATCTGGTGACACAATTATTAAAAATATTGGCAATGAAGACTCCTACAAATATCTGGGAATGCTACAGTTGTTGGGAATTTTCGATTCAGACATTAGGAACACAATTATACAGAACGAGAGTAAATAAAGTCTGCAAAACATGGATCAATTCAAGAAGCAAAGTATCTGTATTAATTCTTGCGTTATTCCCATAACAACTTGTACATTTGGTGTAATAAAATGGACAGAAACATCCTTGTACACTTTTGACAGGAAAATTAGAACTACGCTTACAAAGCATCAACTTCACCACCCTCAGAGTTCAGTGCACAGGCTGTACTTACCTCGTGCTAGTGAAGGAAGAGGACTCCTTAACTTGGAGGCACTGTGCAAATAGCAAGAAGAAAAGCTGCGTGGGTACTTTCTGTCCATCAACTCATCTATTCACAAAGCTATCTGTGATCAAGATAGAAAGGTTACAACATTACATAATGGCACAATCTGGCACAATCAAGTAAAGAGTCTGATTACCTGAAGCATTGCCTGAAGACCGTGTGAATATCTGGCAAAGAAAGGAACTTCATGGTAGATTTTTTGCAACTTTAACTTCGGAGAACATTGATAAGAAAAGCTCAGTGGAGTGGCTTTGAGCCGGAGGCCTCGTCGGTGAGATTGATAGATTGATTTTCTCCATTCAAGACAATTCATCAAGGTCAGCAAATTGATAGCCTATGTCGCCTATGTCAGTCCAGCCAACGAGTCAGTCCAGCACATTTACTGTGGATGCCCCGCATTAGCTCGAACAGAATACCTTAAGAGACACAACTAGCTAGCAACACGACTTGCAACCAAAGTAATCCACCAAGCCCTTGCCAAGAGATACGATCTCGTAGAGAGTGAACAACCGTACTATTTAATTAATGCGATTATTTCTGGTAAACAGATTTTGCCAACAACTTTCGTCGTTATCATTTATTCTTAATTCAACAAACTTTGAGTAAAAAAGTGGGTAGGTATTCAGGGGATCAATAAAACGTGTGCGTACAATAACAAAATCCCGGCGAATTGGATCGGTACACGTCCTGACGGGGGAATGCAGAGAAGGCTCTCATGTGTTCCTTTCTCCATCCTTCACCATCTTGCTTATCATTTTAGATCACCATTCTTTCATCGCCCCTTTTTTCTTCCTCACTTGCCTTCTCTGCGTGCTGAACGCCCACCCATGCGTTTGCTGTGCATGGCGACCCGTGTCGAGAGGAATGGGTGACCTCAGAGTTGAGGGGTCTGTGTATGCGTTCCCGACTGCCTCCTTGACGCTGGTTTCTTGGGGGTAGACCCGTTCCATGTTCGCTGTGTGAACACCTGTTATCCCTGGTAACTGACTGAAGTTACGACTGTGCACCTTGTAGGTCCCAATACACTTCCTTTGTCTTCGGACTCTAGACGGGCGGGCGGGAGCTAATCTACTCCCGTTCAATCGGCTCGGACTAGGTCTGTGACTGAACTCCAGGGTGAGGGGGGAGGGTGTCATGGTGTCCCCCAGCGAGTGTGCGGCGGGAAATAAACCATGTTATCCCCTGGCAACCTGCTATCCCTGGCAACCCTGGTACTCCAGCGGAGTGTCCCCTTGTTAGGCTTCATGGTGGGTGGGGACCACGGTCATGATTTAGAATCCCTTCTCATGGATTCAAAAACAATCCCCCGCCTTCTTCCCAAAGGAAGAGGAGACTAAATAAAAGGAACATTGCAGAAGAAGCTTTCTAAATCAAAGAGAGTGACTGGCCAACTAAACCCCGCTTCCTCGTAATGACATACAGCGAAGAAGGCAAAACAATGAAAAGCGTAAGTTGAATAAAATTTGCAATGGCTGTAGAGAAATTATGGAAGTTGCACCCAGTCGTTTGCCAACGCACTCGAACCATTCTTTTCGACTGTCGGTCAGACGAACAGTTTGACAGAGTTTTACAAGTAAAGGAAATAGCCGGCCTCTAGGTTCAAGTATCAACCCATCCTACATTAAACTCGTGTAAGGATGTAGTTAACCATGATGGCTGCGCTACCGAAACCGATGAAGATTTGAAAATATTTTTCTTGTCTAAGGGAGTTACTGACGTGCACAGGATTCAGCGGAAGGTGAAGGGCGTACACATCCCCACTCCAACGTTGACCGTTACATTTGACCGCCTTTCTCCGGTTTCTACAATTTGCGTGTGCGGCGGTATATGCCGAACCCTCTGCGCTGCTTTAAGTGTTAGAGGTACGTCCATACTCATGGCATGGGTTCGGCCATTCTCCATGGGCAGCGCTGTCTGTTGGTCTGCGCCAAAAAGTGCCACAACTCTGAATGCCAATCCGGTCTCAAAAGGTGTAAACTGCACAGGAGACCACCCATCAAACTCAAATAAATGCCCAATTTTTTAAAAAGAGGGATACAAGAAATCGGAGTATCTGAGACTGTCGTTCCCGTGCAATAAATTCGGTTACCCTCTCCAGGAGTTTTGCCAACACTTTGAAGGTGTCAAAATCGTCATCGAGTTGTCAAAAGAGTGCAGAGGTACAATCAACATATGTACGCGACTTTCCCTGTCAAGTGTCCCTAGAATATATCGTCTGTGGAGACGCAGACACCGAACCAATCTTACCATCTGAAACAAAAAAAAGACAACTACAAATGTCTCAATAAACACCCAAAAGCATGAACCCGGGAAATCGAGGCCAAAAGGCCCTAGTTCTAGATGTCGGTCATGCGTATCAAAAGAGCGTGAAGGTACCCCCACCTTTTCTCATTCTTGGGGACTTCAATGTTCATAGACCCGTCTGGCGTTCAAAAAGGTCTTCCATAGAGGTATCCTTCTGGAATATTTGCTATATATCTATTTTTTATATCTATTTTCGTAAACAGATTTAATTTGGTTCTTCTAAATATTGGTCATGCCACTTGTTTCTCCCTGGCGTCCAACACCTTTTCCCATATTGATCTCGGTTTCTGCAGCCCATCTTTATCTACGTTTGTAGAATGGACAGTCCTAGAGGACCTCCATGAATTTTGAATCCTGGTTCACTCGAATATGCCCAATGTTAATGTTGTCCGCCCACCCCAGTGGACAATCCAGCGCGCGAACTGGGCCAAATACGGCACATACTAGACCAGTGTTAAAAGAGCATTAATTGTTTGGCTGCCCACTTGACCGAAGCCGCCTCGACGCCGCAATTACCGCAACACCGAGAACAACGTACCGATACGACGTCTTTCTGTACCCCGGTAGGACGACAACTGCACCACAATTCTCCGTGAGCGAAAACGGCTCAATAGGTTCCCTACAATTGAAAACTTAATCAAACACAAGAGGTAGAGCCAGGGCCAGAATGGTCATGCGTGATAGCAAAACGTCGTCTTGGAGATATCTTTCTTCTCTCTTGCAGTACTTTCTCTCTTGCAGTACTCCTTCCAAAGTGGTATGACGAAAGGTCCTCCAAATTGGGGAAAGACTTTCCCCTCGGAACGTTCCAGGGTTGCTGCTGAACAGAAATCTGATCACCTCCCCTGCAGATATAGCAGAGCAACTGGCTTCTCATTATGAGAACATCTCCAGTTCTTCACAACTTTCTGCGGGATTTCTCAATTATAAGAGGAGATGGGGAACACGCACACTAGATTTTTCAAGTGTCAGAGAAAAGGAATATAACTCCCCTTTTCTATGGGGGAATCATTGCCTACACTTGCTCTTTTGAAAGACTGCTTCAGGACCTAACCAAATCCACAACCAAATGTTAAAAAACCAACACGAGAAGTGGCGATTCTTCCTCCTAGACGTTTTCAACCACATTTGGAATAAACACTTCATTCCCGACACTTGGCGCGAGGCTATAGTAATCCCTATTCCTAAGGAAGGAAAGAGCCGAATGATTCCCTCGAGTCATCGAGCGCTTTCGCTTACTAGCTGCATCTATAAGCTATTGGAGATTATGGTTTACCGCCATCTGGTCTAGCTCCTGAAGGAAAGTAACTTTTTAATACCAATACTGTGTGGCTTCAGATCTACTTGGAAAGGAAGGAAAGTAACTTTTTAATACCAATACTGCGTGGCTTCGATCTACTTTAGATCACTTAGTCACTCTTGCTTCGTAGGTGTCCATTTAGTATTACGACAGCACCTTGTAGCCGTTTTCTTTGACATTGAGAAACTTTATGACATGGCATACTTCGCACTTTGCAATCTTGGGGACTTACAGGAAGGCTCGCTTTGTTTCTTGTGAAATTCTCCTCTTTATTATCTTTTCGAGTTCGCGTTGGCGGAAAATTATCTTCCAGTCACCCTTTGGACAATGGAGTTCCCTAAGGGACAATTCTGAGAGGCACTCGGTTTGCCATTGCAATTAACGACATAGTGTCAGTCGTACGAGAGCCTGTAAAGCTTTTTGTTGATGATTTTGTCATTTTCTGCGCATTCAAGAGAATGAACGTCATTCAGCTACAACTCGTCCTGAATAGACTAAATGAATGGGGCGCAAAAAATCGATCTAAGTTCTCCACCTCAAAATCCAAGTGAACCGACTTCTGCAGGATATATCTCTACAATAACAACGATAACAACATAAATAACAGTAATAACTACAATAACAACAATAACAGCAATAACAGCAATAACAACAATAATAACAACAATAACAGCAATAACTATAATAACAACATCAGGAACAATAAGAATTCGGACAAGGACAATGAGAACGATGACAATCAGTTCAACTTGGGCAACCAGAACCACAAGGACAAGGACGACATGGATGGCAATGACCATTATAACGATTATCACATATATAACAATTATATTATTATATTACTATAACAATTATATTGTGACATTATTATAACAATTATATTGTTATATTATTATAACAATTATATATTATTGTAATTATATCTATATAAATAAAAATTAATCGCCGATATGTAGGTAAGCGCATAACTTTCATACGACTGCACCAAATTGGATAATTCTTTTTGTTTGTGCTCATTATTGTCAGGACGAAGTTTGTATAAAATAATTATTTTTTTAATCGAACAGAATTTTTTTTAAAATTTCAGAAAATTAAAAGTGAGTGAGTGAATGAGACAGAAGACAGAGATCTTCAATATAGTAACAAATTATTAAAAGAGGAAAAGGGAGAGGAGAAAAGGGATAAGAAAGAGGAGACAAGAGAGGGGGAAAGGAAAGAGGGTAAAAGAGAGAAAGGGGAAAAAGAGGCAAAAAAGAGAGAGAAGGGGATACACAAAGAGAGGGAGAAGAACGAGAGAATGGGAAAGAGAGAGGATGAAAGATAGAGAGAGAGAGGTGGAAAGAAAGAAAAAAGAGAAAACGGTAAAGACTGTAAAAGTGAGGGGAGAGATAAGAGATGGGGAAAGAGAGAGAAATGTTAGGGGAAGTGAGAAAAGAAAGAGAGAGAGAAGGAAAGAGAGAGAATGAGAGGGAAATAGAGAGAGAAGGAAAGAAAGAGGGAGGGGGAAAGACAAAGGAAGAGAGAGACGGGGAAGTCGAGGGGAAAAGGGGGAGAGGGAGAAAAGAGTGAAAAGGATGTAGGGAAGGAGTGAGAGGGAAAGAAGAAGGGAAAAGAGAGGGGAAAATATAGGAAGAAAAGGCAGAGGCAAAAAGAGAAACAAAGAGATAGGTAAAAGTGAGCTGAAAAGAGAGGGGAACAGAGAACGGGGAAAAAGAAGTGGGAAATGAGAGGGGAAAGATGGAACGGGGTAAGAGAGATGGAAAAGGAGAGGGAACAGAGAACGAGGAAAAAGTAGGAAATGAGAGGGGAAAGAGGGAACGGGGTAAGAGAGATGGAAAAGGAGAGGGGAAAAGGGAGAGTGAAAAGACAGAGGGAGAGAGAAAGAGGGAAAATAGAGAGATAGGGCAGGATGTCTTCCAGGTTCTGCAAGTATTATTATATATTATAATCATTATATATTATTATAACAATTATACCAATAATACCAATAAGAAATAATAAAGTTGCATCGACATTTGAGTGGTCGATGTGTTATGGTCATAGACAACCAACTGTCCCAACATATAAAATCTCTACAAGAATACTTTCACAAGGATGCAGAAACATCTAAACAACATCGTGCCGTCTGTCTAGCAGATGGATCCACACCTTTGAAATTAAGTCATCAAGAATACAACGGAAATAATTATACAGAATAGCAAAAAGTGGAAATGTGGATGAGCAAGCCTCTTCATGAAAAGCATTTGTATGCAATTAGTCAAGATCATGTCGACATGAAAACATCGAACTACTGGCCAATGGCAGGTCAGTTCGCAGAGACGGAAGGCACTATGCTGGCAATACAATATCAAGTCGTACACACTAGAGGTTATCTGAAAGCCATAATAAGAGATCCTGGGGTACAAGATGAGAGATGTCGATATGGATGCCAGGTACAGGAAAATATCCGCCATATTACATCTCGATGCACACATTTATCGGGAACTGATCAGGGTCGGATTTAAGGGTATGCCGCCTGTAGGCTAAAGTCCATTTGCCGCCCCCTCTATTGTACATAATTTCATAATACATTTGTTTTACACAACAAACGGTAAAGTTCATTCGTGTGTTCATCTTTTTTAAACATTAAAGTACAAAAGCTTTCATTTAGTTTACATAAAGTTACAATCTTAATGGTTTACACAATAAATTACATAATAACATTTGTTCACCTACTTGTGTTGTACTAACGTCTTTCAAGATTCGTTAAAAAGTTTACATTCTATTTTCAAAACTTGAAAATACAACATTTAACCAGTTTAACTAACAAAATATAAAATTCCACACGAGTCAACTCTTAAGAAATATTATCTGACTCCACAATATGTTTTGACAATCGAAGATATTTGATTTGTTTTAGAGAATTTTGTTCATCCTTTATGTAGTACGTATTACGTATAAATTTTAATATAATTCAACCAAAATGCCCATTTTCCTGCCTATTTGTAAGTTTTTACTTCCTAAGGGCCAGCCTATTGTCAACTATAATGCCTATTTCCCTGTCTATTTTTAAGTAGTTAAATGCCTATTTGCCTACCTATTTTCGACTTTTTTATAGCCTACATGTCCGAGCTCAATAACAATAGTTTTAACAATAGTTTACGTTCATCCGCGCCAGTTGAACCACAGTTTTTCTTCATAGGTTTTATACATTCACCAAATAGGGGTTTATTGTTTGATAATTTATTTGAAAAACTGGTTGCTTTAAAAGGAAATTCCGCTTATTTGAGTTAGACTTATACGTTACCATTCAGAAATTCATGACTGTGTTTGTAATTTATAGTAATAGCAATTTATATTAATTGACAATTACAATAAATTCTTCCAATAAAAAAGTAATAATAAAAAATATTGTATTTACTGTATTTTGAGTATTTGAAGTATTTTAAATACGCATGTATTTATCTATTCAAAAAATAATGTATTTTATACTTATTTACGAAGTATTTTGGCGAAGTATTTAAATACTAAATTTAAAGTATTTTGCCCAATGCTCATTAGTCATTTGAAATCCTTGGATCTGTTGAATTTGCCATTGCAGAAACATTGCCTTGTAACGTCCAACGAAGGTGACTTTACCTGCACCTACCTCTCCTTTTCCTATCATTGAAGTTTTAATGTTGTCTTCATTGACGTGTGCCTTTAATTAAGTATAATGTTGCCCCTTAGGCCACGAGTCATTTAATTTATTTAATAATTTAAAGTTTGTCCTCAATAATTTGATATAAAAAGGATATTAAGGATATGATTTGTTGCAATAAAATTTGCAGCTTGCGACCGTGCTTTTTTATTCATTTAGTCGTAAATTTAACATTAACTTTAACAAGCATCCCCATTGCCATCTCTAGCACCACAGTAATTCCGAAGACACTGTTTAAAAGATCTGAATATTAATGTAAATATTTATAAGACTATGCAGAAGACTGTGGTCATCTCAGCAATTAGAATAGCTCGAAAGTTTATGGGGGTAGGATAGATGTGAATTCCTGAAAAAAAAAAAAAAAAAACATAAATATGCATTGGTCATGTATGACCTGGGTATTTGTCTTTATGAAAAAAGAAAATAACGGAAAAAATATAATAATAATAATAATAATAATAATAATAATAATAATAATAATAATAATAATAATAATAATAATAATAATAATAATAATAATAATAATAATAATAATAATAATAATAATAATAATAATAATAATAATAATAATAATAATAATAATAATAATAATAATAATAATAATAATAATAATAATAATAATATCAACAACGACAAATCGATCCCATAATTCTTGTTGGGCTTTTCTTATAAGTGCTTTACCGTAGTTCCTTATTTGTTTATATGCCCTCTTCTGTATTCTTTTGTAACATTTTATTGTAAACGTAATTCTGATCATTAATGGCTTAGGCGATTTCCAGTGTCCATATTTTCAATCCTTTTTTTTCTTTCATTTTTACGCTTTGTACCTAAGGCACCATTATTCTTTATTATACTTTTACATTGTTCCATTCTTTATCTACATCAGCTTCTGCTGGGAGCTGACTTGTATATACCTTTAACCGTTCATGGAATAAATTCTTCATACTGTCTTCGTTTAATAAGTGGAATTTAAATATTTCTTTCTTTCTGTATGGTGTTTTATTTATTAATTTTTCCTCTATTTAGCTAATATGGATATTGATGATGTTACTAGAAAGTGATCCGAATGTACATCACTCCCACGGAAGACTCTTGTACGTATCAGATATTTGAGATGCTATTTTTCTGTCCAGTATTACATAATTAATAGAGGAGAAGATGGTAATATGAGCCCCCACTTTTATTTCGACATTTAAAGAAATAAATTAAATGTCTTTTTTAAAAACAAATATATTAACTTAAACTTTTGCTGGTATAATGAGACCCCTTAAAAATTAATAAATTTATGGGTCTAGAGTAACCAATTACATATTAGTATTACAATTACATATTACATTACAGTAAATGCTATTTTATTACAAAAACTTGGAAAATAAAAAAATAATTTCCAAAAATCATACTCATATTACCACCTTCACTTCCAGTACCTGACTTTGACGCATGTGTGCCCTGCTGTCAAATGTTTTAGTGCCCTTTTTATAATTTGCTTTTTTAACAAATGTTATTTACAATATTTTAAATAAAAATTGTTGTACGATATTTGAACCAATGCAAATATACAAAAAGTCTCAAAAAGTCAAATTATTCAAAAAGTCGCCACTCGCCACTCCACCATCCTCTATGCGAAAACGGTAACATCGCGGTGATCGCATACGAATATGATCACGTATTTTTATTGCAACAACTGCTTGCTTGCAGCGAGCACGCTTCTGAGAATATCATTCCAACACTCACGCCGATTAAGCCCCGATGTTGCCGTTTCCGCATTAAGGATGGAGGAGTGTGGAGACGGTCTCAGCGGAGAGACTTTTTGAACGCTCTGAAGTACTCCTAGAAATAATTGATTATATATTTGGATATTTTAACATAAAATATTTTCAGGTCAATAAATTAAAAATATAAGTTAGTTAAAAAATAATTTCTATACTTTTGTATTATTTATATTTTGTTACTAAAAATGTGGATATTGTAATGATTTACGATCATCCAAGTCAATTATCATTTCCTTTAAATGAAAAAAAAAGAAAAAAATACCAATAGAATGATATAAATTATATTCGAAGAGACAAATGACGGCAGCGCCGCGCACGAACATTTTTTTAATTAAATGAATGCGCGGAAGAAAGGGAAACGTGACACAAACATTTGATAGAGCATAATTTTTGATATCGTTTGAAACAACAATCATCAAAATCGGACCAGGTGTTCGATTAATTTCGAGAATTTTAGTAATCGTGCATTTCGGCGGAATGAAAGAGAATATGTAGGCGCCATTGTTGCCGTGAAGAAAGTAATTACAAATAGTGTTTTTCGTAAATATTAAGAGAACGCCTGAAGGGAACGGGTTAGAATTTGGCAGAATAAAAGAGCAAAAATTATCGAAATTTTTGAAAGTAGTCACGGTTTTGGAGGACGCCTATGAGGCGAGATAAAAATTAAGTAGTATATTTTCATTTAGAAAAATATACGAAACAAGAGACATTGTTGTGACGTCATGAGAAGATAGCAAGCGGTGATTTGCAATATTTAATTAAATAAGACATTGAGAGGCGAATCAGACGATACGGTAATTATCGTAGGAATTTTGGACACGATGTAGAAGCAACCCCAGGTCAGGAAAACGCTGATAAGTGAGAAGAATAAATATTTTTCGTTATGCTATTCGGCGCAATAAGCGGGTAATCCGCTTTTGTTCGCCCCGAAACCATATAAGCTGGAGGACAACAATGCCAGTCAGTCAGAGTGGGAGATGAAGCGTTGCTCGGAGCGTGAAAGCGAGATCCGTGTTAGAGGTTGCAAGAATTTTTTAATTATTCTTATGAAGTTATAACTTAAAAACATTTTATTTATTTGACGGCGCGCGAACTGCGTAAAAAACGCGCACGTAAATTGACAAACAGTGGCGATATAAGAGAGTTTTGTTATTATCGCAATGTAAACAATATTTGTCGGACATTTTGCGTGTTGTGTTTAATAGCAACGAATGTCAACGCTATTCTGGCTTGACATTAAAAGGGGGAATGCAAGTAAAGTTTTCTACGAAAATAACATGGTGTATCGACGTGTAGTGATTTTCAACATTCGGCGGGAGTTGTATCGCGGGATAAGCCGAAACAATCATAAACTTGCGGGTGCTAAGACGTATTCCGCGGGTGATGAAGAAAGTTTCGCGCGATGGTGATGTCCATGGAGATGACGGTGGCCGGAGCATCGCGGTCATTGTGCACTGATGGGGACGAGTTGGCAGCTGACGACGAACGTGATTTGCACCACACACCGCGGTGCCGAACCAACAAACAGGGAAGTGCAATGACTAATTTATTTTGGTTACTACGAAGACGCATTCATGTAGAAGACCAAGTAATGTTAAACTTGTATAGTTTAAGAGTCGATAAGGTTCAGAATGCGCATTCGGTATGAATGAAATTTTTGTGTTTCAGGGTGAATGGTTTTTCTTTTAATTTTTGTTTCAATTGCATTTTTTTTATGTTGTCATTGAAGGGTGTTTTTTTGTTTACGTGCTTATTGTCATTGTTTAATGAAAGGAAAGAATCAGTTAGCAACAAAAGAGAAACGAATAGAATAAAGCACGATGAACACAGTTGTGTTTATCAGTAAAACCTCTTAATGACGTGTTGTGATTTCTGGTAATTAGATGCTGATCCACGAGTATCACGTTTCGGTCCCTGTACAGGGGCCATCACATGTTCACGCCCGCATAAATTTTTAGAATTATGAAAAGTTAGCTAGTAAACGGGCATATTAAAGTATATAATAGTGAGTGAGTAGTCGATTGTTACAATATTGAAGTCAAAATAACATTTAGTGTACATGAAAATATGTGTTGTCAAACGGAATCTTATTTCCTCGCTTTAGTCTCGGCAAAACACTTCAACTCTACGCGTCCCTAAATGTCATTTTCTATGTATAACAGAGATAATACATTCAATGTGTCTTGTTTAAGACCCGATCTCAGATATGTTTTTACGCGCTTCAAAGAAGAGAAAGATCGTTCGCTATTTGCATTAGTTACTGACATCATTAAAAAGGTCTTAAAATAATATTGTCATCTTGTATCGACAATTTCTTTAGTAATTGGAGAATTCCCTCCGAATTACCATTTTCTAAACCCCTTTATTTCACTAATGTGGCCCTTTATTTCCATACCGAACGAGATGGCCCCTCATACACGGATCAAATTTGGATATCAACTAAATGCAGCCTAAGAAGTTTTCATTTTGTATACACATTTTGTAATAATCTCGTTTTTACCGAAAAGGACAATCCTCTTGATGCTAAAGAAAATCAGTTTCTACAATTCTTCTCAAGACATTTCTCCAATATTCCACTTCATGTTTGTGCTGTTTTACAAGCTCTGAATCCACTCTTTCTAAAACTGCAGACCTACATACAAATTTTCTTAAGCAATCTTGATGTATCAAGCGTAGTGTAACAAGCGCGATGTAACAGAGTAGCAAACGGCCACTTCTACACCAGTCACCACTGAAAAAACAGCACCTTTAAGATTCTACATCAGATCCTTAAAAGTCAAAATACAAGAAATAGAAATTATGCTAAAATACCACATAAAACACACTAATGCAATCTGTATAACTGAACACTGGCTTACGGAGGATCAAATAAAAATGACACAAATACCAGGTTTCTACTTGGCTGGTTACTTCGGTTGTAGGGCCAAACACACTAATGTCAATCATACATGCATGTACCTGGCCAAAATCTGTGATTCCAAAGAAGAAAATGAATTCAAACAAATAACATGCGACTCAGACATGGAATGTTCAATTGAAGAAATTTCAAAGCTGAGCATCTTCTGGAGCATTAACCGAGCACCTGATGAAAATCTTCAAATATTCTTAAAAAAACTTGGAAGTAATCTTCGATAAATTAACTAAGCGGGTCCATTACTCTATCATAATCTGTGGCAACATAAAAATTAACTTCCTACCTACAGCTAATATCACTCATGAAAAGGACAGAATCAAACTAA
>BLKR01002458.1:0-27500 GCA_011170035.1 Teleogryllus occipitalis | reverse complement strand
AATTTGGCAAGTTATTTTGTTAAATGCATACTTTTCTGGATTGCTTCAAAATTTAGGATTATATCCTCCGAATACTATTGATTAATTTCACACACACACATAGATCACTACTCAATATCACTGGTAACTGACAGTGATACAAGGGAGGGGAAAATAATAAGGTGCAGACTCTTAGTCTGCTTGCATGCAAAAAAGTAAAATAAAATATGTTATAAAACCATGTATATAAAAAAATAAAATAGAAATGTATATTTAATTAAATTTTGTAAAATTGCCAATACCAATTCAGAAATTGAAAACAGCAGGAATACCTCTATTGAAGTCATTAAATATTATTGAAGATGTTACAATGTCTTTGAAATTAGTGTTTGGACATGCGAGTGTGACTGCCAAGGAAACATTATATAAACCAATAAATTCAAATTTTGATTTAAAACTTCTATGAAATTTAAAGAAAAAAATTGTGATTCAAGAGCAGAAAATGCAGAATTTGACCGCACATTGGCTCAGATTTCATCTTACAAATATGCTCCAATTACATCTGGTGATGTAGTAGAATGTTCAAAAAGATTCATTTCTCACAAAAGGATGAATTTGACTAAGTAAAATTTTGAAAAATTGTTTATTGTTCCTATTTCAAAAGACAATGGCAAAAAATACCAAGCTAAAATTTGATTGTGCATGTTTTGTCAAATTTTATCTGGCATATGCATGCAGGTTTTAGCATTTTAAAGGGCACGAGAATCTAGTAATATTGAATTGTTTTATTTCAAGAGGAAAGTATTTGGTTCACTTGGCAAGGGAAATGTTTCAGAAAATTATCAAGGTCAACACAACTACAACAGTAATGACATTTCTTTGCCCAAGTATCATTAACACAATCTGAGATATTTTTCTCTGGTAATTTTGAAGATAGCCAAAATCATTGAATATTTGAGAATGCAGTGTTATCCATACTATATGCCACAAAGAGCGCACTGTGGAGAACCCCAAGTTATGAAAAACTTGAAACTTTTTTTCCTCGGAAACCAAAGTAAAAATTAATAATCTTTCAAAAGAAAATTACAGATTGTCATACTCCATGAACTTGATTCGGAACTCTAGTTGTAAAATAATGTCCTGAAAAATCACCGTTTTGAAATTAATGACACTTTTCTAGTGGGAATGTGAATTTTTTATATTACTCATACTCATCTTGTCATAGAATGCAATAGCTATTTAGAATTAACAATATCCATGAATATCTGTATCGATGAACCATCACCTGATTCAATGACCAATTTCCATCACCTGTGCCAAAAACTACCTGAAAAATAAAATTAATACAATAGTATTTGAAAATAGAATTAAAGTGATAATTATTGAAAAAAAAATAGAAAGTGTTTTACAGCAGTTTTTTTGAGGAATGCATTATTATTTTGTTCAATTACTTACAGAACATGGTAGGCTTTAGTCTCAATTTAAATACAGTAATCAAAATTCTGTACACTTATAACATATGGGAATTCTACACAACAATTAATTCTACCATTTCTAATTGCCATTAATGACACTTCAAGACTATATTAAAATTATTTCAATGAATTGGCAACATAATAAATATTTTTTTTTACATTTTAATACGAATTTGCAATGCTTAATTGAGTATTAAAAACATCAAATAACTAAAACTTTTTTTAATAGGTACTTTTTTGACTATTAAAATAAGCACAAATGAAAGCAAAATAATGAATTTGAAAGTCAAGTCCTCTATATCCACTTAACAACATACGAATTTGAATTGAAAGGATTCAAACCGATAATGTTAAACGAAATAATTGTTTATCTTGTTCGACATAAGCTTTTAGAGGAATTTTACAAATCACATTAAAATAACTTTGAGCTGGATTAATGGCAAAGTTTTGTACGTTATGTCCAACAGAAATGTACTTAAACTAATATATGCCTTTCTATTATTACAACTCATGATAGAAATATATACGTACCTAAAAGTTACAATTCCATTCCATCATTTTCTTAATCTTGGTAGACAATTCTTGCTTGACTTCAATTAGGAACTTCATTCGTCCGTTTGCTCCCAATGAAATAAGATTTTCACTTCAAAGAGGTAATTTAGACTCTGTAGTCTGGCACCTATTAAAAGATATCCAGCAATATCCTTTAAATTATAATTCACACTGATGCAGCACGGTAAGTTTCAATACGGTACTCACTAGTGAACTCTTAGTAAGTTCAGCGATTTGCTTCGCCAACGACGTATTCCTCTACAATAACAAATTGAAAACATTCATAACGATGCGCTTTTCGCCACTTCGAAAAAATTTTCCCGAAGGGCCAATCACTCTCTTAGCCCTTCCAAAATGAACTGAATAGAATGTCCTCGCAGGCCGATCGGCGGCGCGACGCCGCGGTCCAACGAGCCGCGTCCCACGCTTCCTCCTGAACGTCGGTGAAGCTAGCACCCCCACTTTCGAAAAACTGAAAAATTTTTGCGCCATAATTTAGGGCTAATTTTGGGCTAATTTCAGCCCCCATTCAAAAATTTTGGGCTACATCCCAATACCCCGAAATTAAAATTGCAAAATGAGGCTGGTAAAGCTAGCACCCCCACTTCCTCAAAATTCAAAACTTTTTGTACGGTCGAAACAAGTGAATTTTGGGCTCCCGTGCACCACTTTTCGAAATTCCGAAACTCACCCCTAAATAAGAAAACCAAAAACCAAAACCACCCCAAATTCTCAAAACTCAAAAATTCTTGCGCCATAGTTTTGGGCTAATTTTGGGCTCTTCAGGGATACCAAAAAGTTATTTTTTGTACCTCACTACTCCCCGAAATGAAGGTTTCAAAATAAGGATTGGTAAAGCTAGCACCCCCACTTCCTCAATATGCAAAATTTTTTTGTACAGTCTCAATAAGTGAATTTTGGGCTCCCGTGCGCCACTTTTCGAAATTCCGAAACTCACCCCTAAATAAGAAAACAAAAAACCAAAACCATCCCAAATTCTCAAAACTCAAAAATTCTTGCGCCATAGTTTTGGGCTAATTTTGGGCTCTTCACGGATACCAAAAACATTATTCTTTGTACCTCACTACCCCCGAAATGAAGGTTTCAAAATAAGGGTTGGTAAAGCTAGCACCCCCACTTCCTCAAAATTCAAATTTTTTTGTACGGTCTGAATCAGTGAATTTTGGGCTCCCAAGCGCCACTTTTCGAAATTCCGAAACTCACCCCTAAATAAGAAAACCAAAAATCAAACCCACCCCAAATTCTCAAAACTAAAAAATTCTTGCGCCATAATTTTAGGGTAATTTTGGGCTTTTCAGTACCACCAAAAACATTATTTTTGATACCCTAAAACCCCCCAATTTAAGATTACAAATTAGGGGGAGGTTAAGTTACTACCCCGACTTACTCAAAATTCAAAATTTTTTGCATGATGTAAACAATTGAATTCTGGTTTTTCTATGGGCCGCTACTCAAATTTTTGAAACTCATCCCTAACTACGAGAGAGAGAAATGAGAACCACCCGAATATTTCATAACTAAAAAAATCATGCGCCATAATTTGGAGTCTTTAATGACACCGAAATCATTTGTTTCACCCCCATTACGAGTACAAACACCCAAATTCAACTTAGCAAAAAAGGGGATTGAAAAGCTCCACATGCTCAGAACTAGAAGATCAGAAGAAATCACACACACACGATATTACGGTTCAAAGAAATTAAAGCCACAATTCCATCCATTATAAGCAATTGCAAAATTTTAGTTAATGAAAGATTTAATATAGATAATTTATCACATATTTTTTTCATTTATTTAGTATTTAAATTGTTATAAAACCTAAACTACAAGACATTCTCTTCCAGGAATCAAATAATCTCTAAATTACATACACGTAAGTTCCACAAACTCCAAAACGTGCATACGATATTACAAACTTTCGAGCACTTTTCCATTGTTCAGAAATAAACACAAAAATAATGAACGTATACGAACAAGACAGTTTTTGACAATTGTACACATAATTCTAAATTGCACGCGTTACTCAAATAATTTTGGGCTTGTACAGTATTGATTAAAAAAATTAAAATTAATAAAAATAATCTCACAATTTACCAAATCTTTTTTCTTATTTTGTAATAAAACCTAAATTACACGACGTTCTATTCCAGTAATCAAATATATTCTAAACCACAATGGAGTTCGAAAATGCTCAAAAATAATTTTGGGCTTCTCTCCTTTTCTTCCCAAAAACTCAATAATTCTCGTGCCTACGATATTTCGACCTTATGAGTTATTTCACATTACCTAGTAATAAACTGATAAATAATTAACGTATACGAACAAGACATTTTTTCACTATTGTCTGCATAATGGTTAATGAAACGAGATACTCAAATAAATTTGGGCTAGTCTAATACGAATTAAAAAAATTATAATTATTATATATATTAAAAGTATATTATATTTCATTAAATATATAAAAATTATATTTATATTATTATATTAAAAATTATACACGTATTAAAAATATTTATTATTATATATTATAATTATTATATTATTAAAATTAATTATAATTAAAAAAATATATTAAATATATTACACCACCGCCGCCGCAATAAACCTCAGTCGTTTCCTTTAGTGAATATCTTACGTGGTTTTGGAGTATTAAGTGAGATACATAATTAACAAACTTTATTTTCATTGTAGTGTAAAATGATGAAAACGTAGTTGTACCCTTATAATTCTTGGACTATTTGGATAAATATGTATACTCATACTAAAGCGTCAATAATTCGGTCTATAAAATCCATACCGTCTATCGACGGTATGGGTTTTATTGTCCGAACCCGATTGCGGCGAAATCAAATCGCGTAAATTTAATATTGTAAGTATACACATAGTTGTTTAAAGGGCTGTCACGACTTCATATTTATTTTAACTACTGCTTACAGAAAATTATAATTATTTAACTATCAAACTAAATTATAAATGACTTTAGTAGGTATTTTCGGTTGAAGACGATATCAATCCCATTTTTTTCCGGTTAATTTGATAATACGGAAAAGTATATGGTTGTTACATTCTACTGTAGTACTCGCATAATTCTCCGATAGAGCTCACAAGGCAGAAGGGGGTGACAGACGGTCTGCGCTTTGCTTCCAGGGAGCCTAGACAAAATGTGCAACTCACCCTTACCGTTCACACCCCCGGAGCCTCTGCTGGGAGGACCCTGTTGGGTCACTAATATTTATGATCTGTTATTCGTCAATGTGTTCCCTAGTTGCAACATCTGTGGTCGAGGCGCGACCGTTTCGGCACTTCCTTTCTACTCGCCGGCTCTTTTATGACAGTACCTGGAACGAGGCCCAA
The DNA here is from genome assembly GCA_011170035.1 of Teleogryllus occipitalis. Classification (NCBI taxonomy): domain Eukaryota; kingdom Metazoa; phylum Arthropoda; class Insecta; order Orthoptera; family Gryllidae; genus Teleogryllus; species Teleogryllus occipitalis. Next base: position 22,119 of record BLKR01002458.1, on the reverse strand, counting down.
GCTGTCCCGCGCTTCCTTGCGGCGTCGCGGGCAGTGCGAAGACTAGTGTCAGAATAGCATGTACTTTCCTAGTGGCTATGTATTACTGTATAAAGAGGAAAATTTAAGTAAAACATTCACAAAAATAATCCAGAGGTTTTGTAAAAAAAATTCAATTTTTATGTAATAGTATTAATTATTAAAAAGGTCTAAATATTTAAATTAACTCACACGTTTTTATAGTTACAGCATGTCTCCATAAATTCTTCTTTTTGTCAATTTGAATATCTGAGATATGTAATTGAGTTTTAAAAGGGTCGGTAAACTGCCTTGAGAGTATCAGGCGAAACATACAGTTAAAAAAATTAATATTGTTTACATATACTCACACACGTACGTACAAGGAGACACTGTGTTGCAACATAATCTTTCAATGAATTTCAAGTGTACATTAACTACTGATGTCAATTTTCTAAAACTCTCAAAAGACTATTAATAGTAGATACAGTAAATCATATGTGACAAATATTTTTGTTGAATTAAAAGAATTAACAAACAAGTCTTTCATCAATCTTCACAAAAGAAAAGCTTCGCATATTAAAGTGAAAGAAAGAACAGTTTAATAATAAGAAATTAAAATAGGCATTGTCACCAAATCAGAAAAACATTACATATAATGTTCCATACTGTTTATTAAGTAAAATTGTTTAAACAGAGAGAAGAGAATAAAGAGAAGAAAGAAACAAGAGAATAACATCGCTTAAGTGTTACACAGTTATAGTATACTTAATAATAAAATATATGATTATCAAAATTGAATCTGAAATCTTAGTGCTTAGTAAAGTTGAGAAATTCATTCAAGGTGAAAATCATTTGCAATCAACAGACAAATGGTTTAGGTTTAACATTCTTTACGGTGGTGGAGACGTGCTTGGAGTTCTTAACGTGCGCAAACAGCCGCCACTTTAAATGGTTGTACCTTAAATAAAACTTCGGTACAACTAAATTTCTGTTGGAACAATCCGGTACAAAACCAGGTAAAAACGAATAGTAATGGTTTCACATGTTTCAAGGGGTATGGTGACGCACTTGGTGGTATTTCTATTATTAGCCGTTGGACGCCACATTTAAATAGCTCTATCTTAATTATCATCCTTTGTCCAAAACAATTTGGGCAAAACAAACAAACAAACAATTTGGGCAAAACAATCCGGTACATACCAGGTACAACAGAATGGTAATGTTTTAACATTTTTTACAGGGTATGGTGACGCGCTTGGTCGTATGGCTATCGTTGGTTACCCGCCGCCACCTAAAAATGAGGGTTTCTTATGTAATAATTTTTGGTACTGCCGAACATATTTTAGTTAACTGCTGAATAATCAAAAAGGGCTCGAAAGGTCGATTGATCGTCCGCACGAGAATCTTCAATCTTTTCGAAGGAAAGGAGAGGAGACCAAAATTATTTTTGAGCATGTCGACCACCCTTGTATGTGTTTTAGACAATGTTAGATTACTGGAAGATACAGTCGTATAGTTTAGGTTTAATGGCAGTGTAAAGAATCGTGATCCGAAAAAGTATTGAATAATTGTTATACGTTTATAATTTTTTCAAAAAGTACTAGAGTAGCCCAAAATTATTTGAAAGTCTCGTTTTATTACCCATTTCATAGGCTATTGTCAGAAAAAGTCCTGTTTCTACACGTTTTATTTTATTGATTTTTTCTGGGTAATGTGAAAGTGCTCGAAAGGTCGAAATATCGTACGCACGAAAAGTATCGATTTTTTGGAAGGAAAATAGAGAAGCCCAAAATTATTTTTTAACAATTTCGACCACCCTTGTATGTGTTTTAGACAATGTTCGATTACTAGAAGAGACAGTCCTGTAGTTTAGGTTTAATGGTAGTGTAAAGAATGGTGATACGAAAAAGTATGGGATAATTGTTATTGGTTTATAATTTTTTTAAAAAGTACTAGACAAACCCAAAAATATTTGAATGTTTCGTTTTATTACGCTACCTATAGGCTACTGTCAGAAAAAGTCCTGTTTCTATACGTTCATTATTATTGATTTTTTCCTGGGTATTGTGAAAGTGCTCGTAAGGTCGAAATATCGTACGCACGAGAACTATCGATTTTTTGGAAGGAAAGTACAGAAGCCCAAAATTATTTTTGAACATTGTCAAACTCCCATGTTTGTGTTTTAGGCAATATTTCATTACTGGAAGAGAATGTTGTGTAGTTTAGGTTTTATGACAATGTAAAAAAAAGTGATCGGAAAAAGTTTGGGATAACTTTTATTAGTTTATAATTTTTTTAATACGTACTAGACTAGCCCAAAATTATTTGAGTATCTCGTTTTATTACCCATTATGTGGGTAATTGTGAAAAAATGTCTTGTTTGTGTACGTTCATTATTTTTCAGTTTATTACTGGGTTATGTGAAATAACTCATAGGCTCGAAATATCGTAGGCACGAGATTTATAGATTTTTTGGAAAGAAAGAAGAGAAGCCCAAAATTATTTTTGAACATTTTCACTCTCCCTGGTATGTGTATTAGACAATATTTAATTACTGGAAGAGAATGTTGTGTAGTTTAGGTTTTATAACAATGTAAAAAAGTGATCGGAAAAGGTTTGGGATAACTTTTATTAGTTTATAATTTTTTTAATACGTACTAGACTAGCCCAAAATTATTTGAGTGTCTCGTTTCATTAACCATTATGCAGACAATTGTGAAAAAATGTCTTGTTTGAATACGTTCGTTATTTTTCAGTTTATTACTGGGTTATGTGAAATAATTCATAGGCTCGAAATATCGTAGACACGAGATTTATAGATTTTTTGGAAAGAAAGGAGAGAAGCCCAAAATTATTTTTCAACATTGTCAGTCTCCCTTGTATGTGTTTTTGGCAATATCTAATTACTGAAAGAGAATGTTGTGTAGTTTAGGTTTTATAACAATGTAAAAAAAGTGATCGGAAAATGTTTGGGCTAAATTTAATAATTTCTAATTTTTTTAATACGTACTAGACTAGCCCAAAATTATTTCAGTGTCTCGTTTCATTAACCATTATGCAGACAATTGTGAAAAAATGTCTTGTTTGAATACGTTCATTATTTTTCTGTTTATTAGTGTGAAATGTGAAAAAACTCAAAATATCGTAGGCACGAGATTTCGATTTTTTGGATGGAAAGTAGAGAAGCCCAAAATTATTTTCGAACATGGTCTAACTCTCTCGTATGTGTTTTAGACAATATTTAATTACTGCGAAGAATGTCGTGTAGTTTAGGTTTTATAACATTGTAGGAATGGTGAATGGAAAGAGTTTGGGATACCTATTATTAGTTTATAATTTTTTTAATACCTACTGGACTAGCGCAAATTTATTTGTGTGTCTCGTTTCATTAATCATTATGCTGACAATTGTGAAAAAATGTCTTGTTCGTATACGTTAATTATTTATCAGTTTATTACTAGGTAATGTGAAATAACTCATAAGGTCGAAATATCGTAGAAACGAGATTTATAGATTTTTTGGAAAGAGAGGAGAGAAGCCCAAAATTATTACGGAACATTGTCAATCTCCCCGGTATGTGTGTTAGACAATATTTAATGACTGGAAGAGAATGTTGTGCAGTTTAGGTTTTATAAATATTTAAATATTAAATAAATGAAAAAATATGTGATAAATTATCTATATTAAATCTTTCATTAACTAAAATTTTGCAATTGCTTATAATGGATGGAATTGTGGCTCTAATTTCTTTGAACCGTAATATCGTGTGTGTGTGATTTCTTCTGATCTTCTAGTTCTGAGCATGTGGAGCTTTTCAATCCCCTTTTTTGCTAAGTTGAATTTGGGTGTTTGTACTCGTAATGGGGGTGAAACAAATGATTTCGGTGTCATTAAAGACTCCAAATTATGGCGCATGATTTTTTAGTTATGAAATATTCGGGTGGTTCTCATTTCTCTCTCTCGTAGTTAGGGATGAGTTTCAAAAATTTGAGTAGCGGCCCATAGAAAAACCAGAATTCAAATGTTTAGATCATGCAAAAAATTTTGAATTTTGAGTAAGTCGGGGTAGTAACTTAACCTCCCCCTATTTTGTAATCTTAAATTGGGGGGTTTTAGGGTATCAAAAATAATGTTTTTGGTGGTACTGAAAAGCCCAAAATTACCCTAAAATTATGGCGCAAGAATTTTTTAGTTTTGAGAATTTGGGGTGGGTTTGATTTTTGGTTTTCTTATTTAGGGGTGAGTTTCGGAATTTCGAAAAGTGGCGCTTGGGAGCCCAAAATTCACTGATTCAGACCGTACAAAAAAATTTGAATTTTGAGGAAGTGGGGGTGCTAGCTTTACCAACCCTTATTTTGAAACCTTCATTTCGGGGGTAGTGAGGTACAAAAAATAATGTTTTTGGTATCCGTGAAGAGCCCAAAATTAGCCCAAAACTATGGCGCAAGAATTTTTGAGTTTTGAGAATTTGGGATGGTTTTGGTTTTTGGTTTTCTTATTTAGGGGTGAGTTTTGGAATTTCGAAAAGTGGCGCTTGGAAGCCCAAAATTCACTGATTCAGACCGTACAAAAAAATTTGAATTTTGAGGAAGTGGGGGTGCTAGCTTTACCAACCCTTATTTTGAAACCTTCATTTCGGGGGTAATGAGATACAAAAAAATGTTTTTGGTATCCCTGAAGAGCCCAAAATTAGCCCAAAACTATGGCGCAAGACTTTTTGAGTTTTGAGAATTTGGGGTGGTTTTGGTTTTTGGTTTTCTTATTTAGGGGTGAGTTTCGGAATTTCGAAATGTGGCGCTCAGGAGCCCAAAATTCACTTGTTTCGACCGTACAAAAAGTTTTGAATTTTGAGGAAGTGGGGGTGCTAGCTTTACCAGCCTCATTTTGAAATTTTAATTTCGGGGTTTTGGGAGGTAGCCCAAAATTTTTGAATGGGGGCTGAAATTAGCCCTAAATTATGGCGCAAAAATTTTTCAGTTTTTCGAAAGTGGGGGTGCTAGCTTTACCGACGTTCCTCCTGACCCTTTCCCACGCTCGCTGCTGACCCTCGTCAATCCACGGCTGAAATATCACAGGTCCTTATCGTCCAGCAACACGCATGCAGTTCACACTGGAATCCTTCTTCGTTTGCAGGAGTTTTGATGCAAGGTTAATTTAACAACCGATGGCTCAAATTGGTTCTTATGTAGTAAACCTACACTTGTACTTCTTTAAATCAGGATTTTTCTTAGGATGAACAGATAATATAGCGTTGCGGTGAGGTTGCAGCAAGCTTTGGCGCGCGCTCGCAACTCCCTGCCCCCCCCACCACTTCCAAGAGCCCGCCGAAGACCTGGGACTGGTAGCTGATAAATATGTAACGTAGCTGGTAGCTGGTAGCTGATAAATATGTAACTGAGCAAGAATGACAGATATGTTTTGTTTGCTTGATAAAGTCACTTTTCCCCATAGCACGTGATACGCAGTTTAAACTGTTTTTTTTGACGGAAAAATAAAAAAATAATGAAATTATGTGATATATATATATATATATATATATATATATATATATATACATATATATATATATATTACATTTTTGTGATATATTGTGACGTTTGGGGCATCGCCACAAACCTCACAACGCCCACGCAGCGTCGGCGGAGGATCGAAAAGGGCGCTACCTGTTAGTTGCGGTCCGAAGCGCGGCGGCGGTGCACTTCCGCAATATGGGCAGCGCAGTAGGGTTGTACCGTGACGTCACGGCAACATTAAAACGGCGGAGCAGCGAGGAAAAGTTCCTTCTTGTGTGAGACGCCGAGGTGAGAAGTCGAGTAACGTAACGGAATAGTTGAGGGAGAAAAGCGGTAGTTCTGGAAGTGTTAGGAAGTGGGAAATGATAGAGTAGCGAGGCTACGTGGTGTAAGGAGAACATTATAGGAGATTGCAGTAATAACTGTGAAATTTAGTACGAATCAGAATAGTGGCTGTGGTTGCGGAACTGTGAGAGTTTTTTGTAAAGCATTAGTGACGCGACACGCTAACTAGCACACGCGGAGAGACTCGGTAATACGCGTACTCGTGTCGCAAGAAGGCGGGCGAAGGTGACGAGACGTGGATCTGGTGGTGGGCGTTAAGAAGACTGGACCGTGGATCTGGTGGTGGACGTTAAGAAGACTGGTACGTGGATCTGGTGGTGAGCGTTAAGAAGACTGGTTCGTGGATCTGGTGGTGGATGCGAGAAGACTGGTGCCTGTATCTGGTGGCAGGCGCAAAGGAGACCGAGTGGCCTTCGGAGCGGCCTTCAAGCGGGCTACGTTGCAGGAACGCGAGTGGCGGCACGGCTGAATTTCCAAATTTGCATAAAACTGAGGTGGGAGACATGAACTAGAAAGGTAGTGTTGATACCAGAAACCATAATACTAAAATTTGAATGTTCGCCTTAAAATTGAGTAACGGCGAAGTATTTCATAACCTCGGATGCCGGTAGTACATTTCATTCCGAAGCTGTATTAAAGATAATCAATTTGTGTTCATTTTGTATGTAATTGACGAGGAAATTTCGTATGTGAATAGCAGTAAGACCTGTAATAATGTGTGCTGGTAAAGTAATTCAGGAAGTGTAAAAAAATTAATTAAATTTCATTCACTAGTATTGGCCAAGCAAGAACTCCGTGCACGGGTGTTATAAGGAAAATTATCGCTAGCTAGGCGAAGGGTGAAACCATAAGCAAATATTTCTTTTGGAAATTTCTCTAAGAGGTCTTATCATCAGTGGTTTGCATGCATTCAAGCGCGCAGCCAGCAATTGGGTATTTTTTTGTTCTCTTATTTTGTGTCAGTGTAAAAGGGTTGATTTGTGCAATATTGTAACGAATATTGCGTCACCGGCCGGCACCCCCACGAACTACCTGCACGCGCGGATTGCGTCAGCTGCTGGTGCCACCACGAGCTGCCTGTGAGCGCGGGTTGCGTCATCTCCCTGCACTAGATTTTTCCAGAACGTCCGGAAGGGTCTCGACGACACCCGCCGAGTATAAATACGCGGCGGCCAGTGACCGCGAGTCAGTCTTAAGTCCGCAGTGGAAGCTGAACTGTGAAGTGTGTGAATCGCGGTACAGTGATTGTGCTCGGTGACGTGAACCGTGGTCAGTGCATCGAACTGTGATTAGTGCAGTGGACTGTGACCAGTGCATCGGACGGTGGCCAGTGCATCGAACTCAGTGCAGTGAACTGTGGCCAGTGCATCGAACAGTGATCAGTGCAGTGAACTGTGGCCAGTGTTCAGAACAGTGTAGTGTAAATAAATAATCAAGAGAAGTGTTGTGTAAATAAATAATCAAGTGTCTACAGCGGTTGAGTTAAGAAATAAAATAAACGTTTTTGTTAAAATAATACAAGACTTTTAATTCACCACCTAGAAACGTAACAATTGGTGTGAGGTGTGGGGTAAAAATAGTAACGTGTGGTGAATTAAAACTTTATTAAAGATGAGTTTCACAAAAGTTTTACGGGAACGAAAGTGACGGAGTTGAAGAAGGAGATAGAAGAGAGGGAACAAGACACTTCCGGAACGAAAGCAATATTACAAGAACGTCTTGCTAACGTAATGAAGGCAGCAGGCGAGGATCCAGAGAATTTTCTCTTCGAGACAACGGGGAACTTTTCAGACCTATCCAAGAATTTAGAAGGAATGTTAACTGAAAATTCCAGAGTTTTAAAAGAGGAATTAATAGAAAATTCCAGAATTTTGGAAGAAGAGTTAGAACAAAAAATAACTCAGAATAATAAATTGGTGCGAGAAGAAATTGAGAAGATGGATGAGAAAATTTCGAAGAACGAAGAAAAAATGGAAAAGAAAATTGAGAAGATAGATGAGAAAATATTGAAGAATGAAGAAAAATTACTAAATCTGTTAGAAGAGAAGCTGAAAGTTTTTACTTCCCCAACGGAAAAATCAAATATAAACATCGTACAGTAAGCACTGGAAATGGCACGAGTGGCCACCGTACGGGAGCCACTGGGAAACGCAAGAGTAAAACCACCTACCTTTGATGGCACTTCTTCATGGTCGAATTATTTAAAACAATTCAAGGCTGCTGCAACGGTAAATGGATGGTCCGCAACGGATTGTGCTACGGCCCTGATTTTGGCTTTGCGTGGTAACGCCGTCGATATTCTAGAGACAATACCGACCGATGAACAGTCAAACTTCGAGCAACTTGTCAAGAGACTCGAAACACGGTACGGGCAAGCGCACCTCGAAGACATGTCTTTTACCCAGCTAAGGAATCGTGTTCAGAAGCCCGGAGAGAGTCTTCAAGAACTGGAAGCTGATATTTCTCGTCTGGTTCGCCTTTCGGACCCTGATGCTTCAGAAAGTTCCCTGCAACGCACAGCCGTCCGGTGCTTTATTGAAGCGCTCCATGATGCAGAAACACAACAAGCATTAAGACTGGCAAGACCGAAAACCTTAGCTGACGCATTAAGTCAAGCACTTGACTTCCAGGTTGCAAAAAGAGCATCGAAAAGTGACGGACGAGTGCGAGAATTGCAAACCGGCGTCGATACATATGACGAAAAATATTTGGAGGCAATGGTGGAGAGGTTGGTAGACGCACGCATTTCTAGTGGGAAAAGGCGACAACCTCGATGTTGGAATTGTGGAGAATTAGGGCACGTGAAAAGTCGATGTGACCGTCCACTGAAGCAACAAGGAGAGCAGCAGTCTGTTAGTAAACCCAGCAACCAGCAGGGAAACTAAAGCAGGTTGATGGAAGGGGGCATCCATCGACCTGTGAAACAAGAGCCCCACCTTACGAAATACACGTCAAGTCCATTCGACACCGTTCTGACAGCGTTTACGTAGATGCACTCGTAAATGGAAGGCCGTGCGTCTTACTTTTGGATACTGGTGCAACCAAGAGCATTATACGAACCGATTTTGCCAAATCATCTCATCTTATGCCGTCCAAATGGAAGCTTCGAACAGCCACTGGTGACTCGGCGAATGTTGTTGGAGAGATGGATGCCCTCCTTGCCATTGGAACTGTTGCTTTCAGTCATCGCCTACTGGTCGCTGACATAGAAGAAGAAGCAATTTTAGGAATGGATATTATGACAACATATGGGTGTCAGCTGGATTTACGACACGGTGTGCTGAGACTCAACAAAGTGGAGGTGGTTCTACATTCACGTAACAACATTGCCGTGAATGTGATTGTGGCTGACGACGTAATCTTGACAGAGCGTAGCGAGATGTTTATAGAAGCGAGCCCTGAGGACGATGTTCCAGCTGGAGAGATTGCTATCCTGGAACCCAGAAGTCACGACGAAGACATTGGTCGAGGAATTCTAGTAGCCAAAGAACTGGTCAGAGTGAATAGAACCATACCTGTGAGAATAATGAACATTAACCACTATCCTGTTAAGTTGAGAAAAGGAACAGTAATTGGTTATTGTTCCACGGTATCCTCGGTTTTGCAGAATGTGAACCGTACCGAACCACCACCTAAAGGAATTCCTGAACGACTGCAGAATCTGGTTACGGAGGCCTGTAAAGGTTTATCTCGGGAAGAGTGTCATAAGGCTGAATACCTAATACGGCGATACCAGCATGTCTTTGAATGCAGTGATGGTGTAAAAGGAAAGACTGATATTGTTCGTCACAGAATAGACACCGGAAACGCCACACCGATTCGCCAAGCTGCTAGAAGATTACCTCTGTCGAGAAGAGAAGAAGCAGATGAGATTATTAACGAGATGAAGAAGGATGGCGTAATCGCACCATCAAGCGGTCCGTGGGCTTCTTCCGTCGTATTGGTAAAGAAGAAAGACGGGTCGACTCGATTCTGTGTCGATTTCCGACAGCTCAACAATGTAACGAAGAAGGATAGTTATCCATTGCCCCGTATTGACATGTTGGACACGCTCTCTGGGGCCAAGATCTTCTCGACACTTGACCTGAAAAGCGGATACTGGCAAGTAGAATTAGATCCCAGAGATCGAGAGAAAACTGCATTTACCATCGGATCAGGTTTGTGGCAGTTTACAGTAATGCCTTTTGAACTGTGTAATGCTCCAGCTGCATTCGAAAGATTGATGGAAACCGTTCTTAGAGGTCTGTCGTGGGAGACATGTCTTGTCTACCTCGACGACATAATTGTTGTTGGAAAATCTTTCGAGGACCACATCAATAATCTAGAACAGGTGTTCAAGAGGTTGGAAGGAGCAAATTTGAAACTTAGCCCAAAGAAATGCCATTTATTTCGCAAGCAGGTAAATTACCTAGGACATGTAGTATCTGGCACGGGAATAGAACCTGATCCGGAGAAGATTAAAGCCGTAAAGGAGTGGCCAGCCCCAAAGGATAAACATGAATTGAGAAGTTTCCTGGGTCTATGTAGCTATTATCGCCGCTATGTTTTGGGATTTGCCAACATCGCGAAACCGCTGACTCAGCTGATCGAAGAAAAGCGTTTGTTTCAATGGGATCAAGATTGCCAACGCGCTTTCGAAAAGCTTAAAAGCGCCATGCTGAGTGCCCCTATATTGAGCTACCCTCTACCTCAAGGGAATTATGTACTTGATACTGACGCAAGTAACGTTGATATTGGAGGGGTATTATCGCAGATACAAGATGGACGAGAGAGAGTAATCGGTTATTATAGTAAAGTGCTATCAAAGCCAGAACGCAACTATTGTGTAACCCGAAGAGAATTACTTGCTGTGGTGAAATCCGTTGAACACTTCTACAAATATCTCTACGGTAAACAATTTCTTTTGAGAACGGATCATGCCGCTTTGAAATGGCTGCTGAACTTCAAGAATCCGGAAGGTCAAGTCGCCAGATGGATTGAAAGATGGCAGGAATTCACATTTAGAATTGAACATCGAAGCGGAAGTAGTCACCGGAATGCCGATGCTCTCTCCAGAAGACCGTGCCCTGACAACTGCAAACATTGTACGCGTAGGCTTCCGCGGCTCGAGTCGATAACTTCTTCGCTGTCCGGGTGACGCCGCGTAGTGGGCTGAGAGGCCGACGTTTCGCCTGATATGTCACAGGCTTCATCAGGGCATTGACATCGCGATGTTCTGCGAACATCGCGAACATCGCGATGTCAATGCCCTGATGAAGCCTGCGACATGTCAGGCGAAACGTCGGTCTCTCAGCCCACTACGCGGCGTCACCCGGACAGCGAAGAAGTTAACTGCAAACATTGTTGTTATGCGGAAGAGAAGATGTGTCCTACCTTAAGGGTCACTGTCAATAATGACCAATGGCAACCCAGAGAACTTCAGAAAGATCAGAAAGAGTACGCAGAATTGAAGCATGTTTGGAAATGGAAAATAGCAGGACGGAGACCAAGTTGGCAAGAAATAGCTCCCTGTTCTTCAGCAGTAAAATCATATTGGGCTCAGTGGGATTCGATTACTGCGGAGGAAGGTGTTCTTAAACGAGTTGTGGAAAGTGAAGACGGCTCTCAGAAGAGGACGCAGATATTGTTACCAAGAGTAAGGGTTCCTGAAATCAAGGAACCTAACCTAACTAAGGGAATTGCATGACGGAACTTCAGGAGGACATCTTGGTATAACGAAAACATTAGAGAAAGTGCGCGAGCGATTTTACTGGGTTAATTGCAAGCAAGACGTAAAGATGTGGTGCACAAAGTGTCAAGTTTATGCTACCAGTAATGGGCCACATAAAAAGAGAAGAGCGAAGATGAAGCAATACAACGTTGGGAGTCCTTTCGAACGAACTGCCATCGACATGGCTGGCCCATTTCCAATGTCAAATGATGGAAATAAATACATACTCGTGGCTATGGATTATTTCAGCAAGTGGGTTGAAGCATATCCCCTACCTAACCAAGAGGCCACTGCTATCTCCGAAGTACTGGTTAAGGAATGGGTGAGCCGATTTGGTGTGCCACTGGAATTACATTCAGATCAAGGACGGAACTTCGAATCTGTAGTATTTCAAGGGGTGTGTGAACTTCTTGGAATAAGAAAAACAAGAACAACAGCCCTACATCCGCAGTCAGACGGAATGGTGGAACGCATGAACAGAACAATGGGAAAATATTTAGCGAAGGTAGTGTCAGATCACCAACGCGACTGGGACCAATACATACATCTTTTTCTCCTAGCCTACCGCTCATCTGTTCATGAGACAACTGGGCAAACACCCGCTAATATCCTCTTCGGCAGGGAACTGCGTCTACCATGTGATCTACAGTTTGGTTGTAAAACCAATGAAGAAATAGCCGGTGAAGACTTTGTAAATGACCTAAGACGTAAAATGGACGTAATTCATCACCAGGTGCGTGAAAGAATCCAAATTGCAAGTGACAGGATGAAAGACCGGTGTTCCGTCCACGCCACAAACGCCCTGGCGGCAGGTCATTGTTTCCCCCTTTAGACGCTGGCCGCACCCACCGCGGGCATCCGACGCTCCCACCGCTGGCCACCCTCACCGCCGCCTCCCCCACCCCGGCTGCCGGCTACGCATAACTCGAAGGCCCGTTAGCCACTACCCCCAAAACGGCACTCGCCGACAGGTCGCCGTCTCTGCCGGAACAAAATCTCTCCGCGACAGACAACGCAAGCCCGGCCCGGCCCGGCGCCATCTGCTTTCTCGCGAGTGCACTGTAACCCCACTGCCTTCGGCAGGGGTGCAGACTGCGTCCAACGCAGACGGACTTTCAGTCCTTACGTATTCCGGCTGACATACGCGAGCCAGATTCTGTGCTGTGCTCCCATAAGGCGCTGCATCCGCGCCCTACCGTCGACGGACCTTGTGGGAGCGCGCATTCAGGCATACCGCCTCAGGCACACCGCCTCAGGCACACCGCCTCAGGCACACCGCCTCAGGCACACCGCCTCAGGCACACCGCCTCAGGCACACCGCCTCAGGCACACCGCCTCAGGCACACCGCCTCAGGCACACCGCCTCAGGCACACCGGCACACTGCCGCAGGCACACTGCCGCAGGCACACCCGCAGGCACACCGCCGCAGGCACACTGCCGCAGGCACACCCTGCAGGCACACCGCTGCAGCACCCCGCCTCAGGCACCCCGCCTCAGGCACCCCGCCTCAGGCACCCCGCCTCAGGCACCCCGCCTCAGGCACCCCGCCTCAGGCACACCGCTGCAGGCACACCGCTGCAGACACAACGCCGTCGGCACACCACCGCAGGCACACCGCCTTACGTCAGTGCAAGTGTAAATAATGTACATTTAATATTAAATAGCATGTGCAATGTGAGTGAGTTGAATTCTGACAACCCCTGCTTCTTCCCTCAACCAGCGCCCTCACTCTCTCCCCCTCCGGGCAGCTCACGGCCCGGCGCGGCGTAAGCTTGTACAGAGAAGGTCCCGTTCAGTCCGCTAAAGCAACCCCCTCCCTTCCTGGCCATTCTTCCCTTTCTCTGTACATTTGTGGTCCTCCGTCCAGGATGTCTGAATTTGACAATTTTTACTAAAATTCTCATCATTGCACATGATTATTGACTTTTCAGTGGTCCAAGGATAGTAAAATTCTCTATGTTAAACAATTTAATAATCCTAGTTATTTTATATGCAATTCAGTGGTAAAGATATTTATTAATAATTTATTTAGGTAATACAGTGTTAGTGCAAATTTGTTAATGCTATTTTTTAGTGAATAAGTTTAGTTGTAATTTGTATTTTGTGGTATGTGTGTGTTCAGTGTTTTACAGGAATGCAGGTTCCCACACGGTCCTCGATCGATTTATTTGCTCTAATTTTCAATGTTTTTTACATGTGCTCGGGTGCATGTTAGCATACTGCACGCGTCCTAATTTCAGGCTTTTAAATAATCATAGTTAAACCCAAGCAGTTAACATGGCAGAAAGGGGAGACAAACTCCGGAGAAGGCTTGAAGCCGCATGTTCAACTGCAATTAAAATTATAGATAACCAGGCAAGTTTTATACAAGATTTCAAAGTTCTCGATGAGGAAACGTACGAAGAATTAGTTTCTCGTAAGGAACGTATTCTTGAAGTTTGGGAAAACTACAAAGGAGATTCCAAACAACTAACGGACAGTTTCCCAGATGCAGAACTATAATTCGAATGTGAAGACCGGTATTTCGCGTTAATCTCCAAAGTAAATGCTTTGTTGAGAAAACATTCGGCATTTCGCGAGACTACACCTTCCGTGTCAGACTCACACCGCTCTTCACAGGAAATGCCGTACAGTGTAGTCAGACTTCCGGAGCTCCCTAGTCCCCGGTTCTCCGGTCGCTATGAAGATTGGCAAGGTTTCAGAGAGCTTTTTACTGCGCTAATAATCCAAAATAAAAATGCGACAGATCTGGAAAAATTGCACTATCTGGTCCAAGCCCTTCCTTCAGAATGTAAAAAACTTGTTTTACAATTTCCCAGTGGGCCTAATAGCTTCTCATTGGCGTGGCAAGCTTTAAATTCGCGATATGAAAATCCGCGTTTGATAGCAACCGCCCACATCACCGCATTAGAATGCCCTCCTGTGTTGGATTCAACCAATCCACAAACATGGCGACAATTTGTTGACCATTACCAAACCCATGCCATAGCTCTTGATAATTTACATTTAGAAGTTCCTTTGAGTGAATTACTCATTCTTCATCGCATTCTTGCGCATTGTCCACCCGCCGTGGTACAAGAATGGGAACGAAACGCGCCGTTAGACAAAAATCCACAACTGAAGGATTTTTACAATTTTTGTGAAAGGCAGTACAAAATCGCTGCCATTAACAGTGCCGGTACCCCTGCCCAAAACAGTAAATCGCGCCCTGAACTTAAACAAGCCGCACCCCGTAATTGGCAAGGACCATCTAACAATGCGACCAACAATACCGGAAACAAATGTTCATTTTGTGCTAGCGCGCACTTGCTTCATCAGTGCCAGAAGTTCCGCGAATTATCACAGGAAGCAAGGTTTTCTCACGTTCGCCAACAACGGCTGTGCCATAATTGTCTTAAGAAATATTCAAAATCGCATAATTGCTCCTCGTTCACATGTCGTCAGTGCAATGCCAATCATCACACATTGTTACATGGGTTCTTTGAGTCGAAAATGAACGTTGCGTTCTGCAACGCCCAGTCGCCGGCGCTAGCAAACTCCCCTTTCACTGCCCCGTGCGGCCAATACCCCCCGCCCCCGGTCTGTGAAGGAGGAAACTTTTCGCCAGCTTTTGTCTCGGGGCCATCCGGCCACAGTACCTGCACTCAGAGTGCACCCGGCGGTCATTCACAGGAATTCTGGAATTCCAGGGGTGCTCAAAATAGTGTCGCCGATTTGCCCGGGAGAGTTCCCGAAACCAATTCTAACAGCTCCCACGCTGTGCCATCTCAGCCGTCGGCGCACGTAAATTCGTTTAGTGCGAATGTAAATATTTTTTCGAGCCGTCTTACACCATGTATATTACCAACAGCTGAAATTCTTGTAAGCGATCGCTGCGGTAACCTTCACTCATGCACTGCCCTGGTGGACAGTGGTTCAAATTGTAATTTAGTTTCAGAGGCGCTAATCAAGCAGCTTGACATAGCAAGTACAGCGGGACCGATTGAAATACAAACTGTTGGTACAGGTACTACGAGCTCGCAACACATTGCATCGCTCGTAATAGCTTCGCGTGTAACTAAATGGTACTGTCAAGAAGCGTTCATTGTAATGCCTGCCATCACCACAGACCTCCCGCCAGCCTCATTCGCTTGCGGAGAGTGGAAAGTTCCACCGAATCTTCCGCTTGCAGATCCGCGTTTCAATGTCAAAAAATCAATTGACATTTTACTCGGCGCCGCCATCGCCGCAGAAATTATGTTAACGGGCAAAATTTCTTTAGAAAAAAGAATGCCAATTCTCCAGAACACCGAACTGGGGTGGTTAGTGTCCGGAAACATGCCGTTAAACCCTGCAGACACCCGTGAGTGAGACACCCGTGAGCAATATCTAATTTCACATATTCAATAGAAAGGGTCTCACAGCAACTGCAGAAATTCTGGCAACTGGAAGAGGTGCCAACTAATGTTCCATTAACCCCCGAGGAACAATATTGCGAAAAAGTGTATACAGAAACAACGTCGCGCTCTCCAGACGGACGGTATATTGTAGCCCTGCCTTTCAAACAAGACGCACCGAAGCTAGGAAGTTCACGACCGCGTGCGTTATCCCAATTTTACGCCCTCGAATCAAAACTTGCAAAGGATAATGTCCTTGCAACGCAATATAGGGAATTTATGCAGGAGTACATAAGCATGGGCCACATGCAAAAGGCTCCACAATCTCAGGTGAATTCCTTTGTTTATTATATACCACACCATGGTGTGGTGAATCCCAATTCCAGTACGTCACGATTACGAGTTGTGTTCAATGCGAGTTCAAAGACCTCTTCAGGTTATTCCTTGAATGATGCACTGTCTGTCGGCGCAACAATTCAACCAGATATTTTCTCTTTAACTTTACGGTTTCGCACTCATATTGTCGCCCTCTCTGCAGACATTGCTAAGATGTATCGCCAGATTCAAGTGTACTCTAAGTTTTATGATTGTCAACGGATTTTTTGGCGCCCGGAGCCACAGCAACCAGTCCAAGAGTATCAGCTTAAAACCAACACGTATGGTACCGCCAGTGCACCCTTCATTGCGGTGCGCACTTTGAAACAATTAGCTGTAGATGAAGCTTCCCATCTTCCGCGCATTCAGGAGATCATTACATCACAGTTCTACGTCGACAACTTGCTTACCGGTGCTGATACGACACAAGAGGCGTTAGAGGTTGTAAATTCACTAGTAAATGTTCTGAATAAAGGAGGTTTTCCCTTACGTAAATGGCAGAGCAACGACCCTAATGTTCTCGCTGAAATTCCAGTAGAAATTAGGGAACAACAGTCTGAATCTGTGTTAGCGTGCTCAGAGGAATCTACCACTCATGCACTGGGATTGGCGTGGGATGCATTCCACGACACTCTCAAGCTAACTTGCAATCTTGAAAATTTTCAAGAAATTCAACATTTTTCGAAACGACAAATTCTAGCGTGCATTTCTTCAATTTTCGACCCCCTCGGCATTGTAGCACCGCTAGTAATCCCGGCCAAAATCTTATTGCAAGAGTTATGGAAAACTAATCTTCAGTGGGACGAGCTAGTACCACAAGACATAAATTGTAAGTTCAAAACCATGATTTCCCAACTCGCAGAAGCGGTAACAATCTCGGTACCTAGGTGTGTATGCACGGCGCCAAGTTCGCAGTCCATAGAGCTTCATGGGTTTGCGGATGCTTCTCAAAAGGCCTACGGCGCTTGTATTTCTGTTAGGACTGTCACCTCAAGTACTTGTGTCACTACTTTACTTTGCGCTAAGTCTCGTGTGGCGCCGCTGCGCCCACGCCCTATTGCTCAACTCGAATTATGCGCTGCCGTTCAACTATCACGACTTGTAACAAAAGCGCTAGGTTCATTGAAACGCAAAATTAGTTCTGTGCATCTCTATACAGATTCTACAACTGTTTGCGCCTGGATAAAAACGCCACCTGCAAAACGTATTGTATTTGTTTCTCTCCGCGTCGCGGAGATTCAAGAATTAACTGCTAATTTCAGTTGGTTTCATGTCCCGTCAAAGGAAAATCCAGCAGATTTCCTCTCTCGCGGGATTTCTCTTCCAGACCTGACAGCCTCAGAGTTGTGGTGGTCCGGCCCGGCCTGGCTTTCGACACCTAACGGGTTCGCTGACAGGCGAGCGGAACCCTCCCCGGCGGTCCGGACGGCAGCCACCCTACCCCAATTTGTGACAAACATAACCATTACGCAAGCTGCTGAGAACCGAGCACACTTGCCGCCCCCACTCACGCAAGATTTCCGCCTCATGATAATGTCGGTTATCCATAAATATTCGAAGTATTCTGATATCATTCGGACGATAGGCTGGTGTTTTCGATTTATTCACAACTGCCGCCACAAGGAAACCAGACGAACCAACAGTCAATTAGTTATTGAAATAGAACAAGCTGAACTGCTCGCAGCCAGAGTCGTACAAGCAGAATCTTTCGCTTCCGAATTGCACTCCTTGCAGGCCGGAAAGGAAGTATCAGTAAAGAGCCCCCTGGCCCCACTAGCACCTGCATTATACGCGGACGGCTTAATCAGAACTAGCGGGCGCCTCGCTGCGTCGAACCTGCCATTCGATCAAAGGCACCAAATCCTTTTGCCGTCTAAACATCACTTCACTAAATCACTCATTCTGCATGTTCATCAGAAATTACTTCACGCCGGCACGCAATCAGTTATGGCTAGTATTAGGCAGAAGTACTGGATACCAAGTACAAGGCGAACAATACGAAATGTATTGAAGAAATGCATCACATGTTTTAGAGAGAAGAAACTGTTCGCGTCACAGCAAATGGGTCAGCTTCCTAGTGCCCGGGTTACGCCATCTCCGGCATTTGAAAAGACCGGCATCGATTACATGGGTCCTATGGTCGCCCGCCTCGGAGGGCCCAGATCACGTGTTACTACAAAGGTCTACATTGCTATATTCGTCTGCATATGTACTAAGGCAGTCAATTGCGATGTCGTTTCAGACCTTACCACCGCCGCATTTCTTGCAGCATTAGATCGATTCTCTAGTCGTAGGGGTCTCCCGCGAGCAATTTACTCGGACAATGCTAGTACATTCAAGGGGGCAGACAGGGAACTTGCACAAATCTATAAATTTCTCGCAAACCCTGTGGTACAAACTACATTACAGAAAGCCGGTGCAACACGCCGCATCCAGTGGCATTTCATACCACCGCGGTCCCCTCACATGGGTGGTCTCTGGGAGTCAACAATCAAATCGTTCAAAACAATTCTGAGAAAAACAGTCAAAAATCGAATTTTCACATTCGAGGAACTCTCAACGTTGACTGCTAAAATCGAAGCGATCCTTAACTCGCGCCCGACTATGCCAATGACTGAAGATCCAGACGACACAAATTATCTCTCTGCGGGTCACTTTCTTATTCAGCGACCAATCGAAGCACTTCCGCTTCACAAACCAGCCACCCAGAATATTGACCACATGCAACGCTGGAAAAGAATTCAGGCACTGACACAGCAGATTTGGGATCACTGGTCAAAAAACTATATCAGTTTATTACAGCGAAGGCATAAGTGGCAATCGACGTCCCAGAACTTAAAAACAGACACCGTAGTGTTACTTGCTGATGACCAGCTCCCGCCCTGCCAGTGGCGCCTAGGTCGGATTACACAGATAATGCCCGGGCCCGACAATCGTGTAAGAGTAGTCAAGGTGAAAACTGCCACAGGTGAATATGTACGCGCAGTCCATCGCCTATGCCCACTCCCATTTGAAAATTAACTCGGACGTTCGTGTCGCGTACGGACCAATCAATTCACACCATTTTTCATTCTCGCCTTCGGCTTCGAGCCCGGGAGCCTATGTTCCGTCCACGCCACAAACGCCCTGGCGGCAGGTCATTGTTTCCCCCTTTAGACGCTGGCCGCACCCACCGCGGGCATCCGACGCTCCCACCGCTGGCCACCCTCACCGCCGCCTCCCCCACCCCGGCTGCCGGCTACGCATAACCCGAAGGCCCGTTAGCCACTACCCCCAAAACGGCACTCGCTGACAGGTCGCCGTCTCTGCCGGAACAAAATCTCTCCGCGACAGACAACGCAAGCCCGGCCCGGCCCGGCGCCATCTGCTTTCTCGCGAGTGCATTGTAACCCCACTGCCTTCGGCAGGGGTGCAGACTGCGTCCAACGCAGACGGACTTTCAGTCCGTACGTGTTCCGGCTGACATACGCGAGCCAGATTCTGTGCTGTGCTCCCATAAGGCGCTGCATCCGCGCCCTACCGTCGACGGACCTTGTGGGAGCGCGCATTCAGGCACACCGCCTCAGGCACACCGCCTCAGGCACACCGCCTCAGGCACACCGCCTCAGGCACACCGCCTCAGGCACACCGCCTCAGGCACACCGCCTCAGGCACACCGCCTCAGGCACACCGCCTCAGGCACACCGCCGCAGGCACACCGCCGCAGGCACACCGCCGCAGGCACACTGCCGCAGGCACACCACTGCAGGCACACCGCCGCAGGCACACTGCCGCAGGCACACCACTGCAGGCACACCGCTGCAGCACCCCGCCTCAGGCACCCCGCCTCAGGCACACCTCAGGCACCCCGCCTCAGGCACTCCGCCTCAGGCACCCCGCCTCAGGCACCCCGCCTCAGGCACACCGCTGCAGGCACACCGCTGCAGACACAACGCCGTCGGCACACCACCGCAGGCACACCGCCTTACGTCAGTGCAAGTGTAAATAATGTACATTTAATATTAAATAGCATGAGCAATGTGAGTGAGTTGAATTCTGACAACCCCTGCTTCTTCCCTCAACCAGCGCCCTCACTCTCTCCCCCTCCGGGCAGCTCACGGCCCGGCGCGGCGTAAGCTTGTACAGAGAAGGTCCCGTTCAGTCCGCTAAAGCAACCCCCTCCCTTCCTGGCCATTCTTCCCTTTCTCTGTACAACCGGTATGACATCAAAGCTGAAGGAGGAGGTTATCAACCTGGAGATCATGTCTGGCTGTTTAACCCCCAACGACGCCGCGGTTTGTGTCCAAAATTACAACGACAGTGGTAAGGACCGTACCAGGTAGTGAAGAGGATAAATGATGTTGTCTACCGAATTAAAAAATTGCCGAATGGAAAACCACGAGTCGTTCATTCGAATCGGCTGGCCTCGTACGCCGGAAGCAATGAAAATGATGATGAAGAAAAGACCGCACGAGTTTGTGAGCTGGGCATGCAAGAGTTCACATTTGAAGAGTTTATGTCTCATTATAGTGAAAAGCATAAGGTGCGTTATGGTGTAACAATGGAGGTGCAACGAGATCTGTTTGCGCTACCCCAGGAGTATGCATTGGCGCATTGTGTCGCCCAGGATTTATATATGACCAGAGGTGTTGCTGCTGTTTTCAAGAGAAAATACGGAAGGATAGAAGAATTAAAGAACCAACAACCTGATATTGGGAAGGTTCTGCAACTGCACGACGTCAGTCGATATGTTTATTACCTTGTCACAAAAAGTATGTCATATCACAAGGCATCCTATGAAAATCTTTGGGAAACTCTGATTGAATTACGCCAACAAGTATTCCAAGACAACGTCCAGAAGATTGCCATGTCAAAACTGGGATGTGGTTTTGATGGACTGAACTGGAGAATAGTGAGAAGCATGTTGGAAGTACTGTTCCGGTACACTGGGGTTAGAATCTTAGTCTGCAGCTACCACCATGGAATGTCGTCATATCCAAAGAAGACAATTGACTGCCACTTCTTCTTAACCTCCAACTGCACTAGAGGCTCCAGCTGCACGTATCGGCATGATTTCACTAAACGCGCTCCGAGACGGATCGCAACTAAGGAGGGGGTAGTGTAACGAATATTGCGTCACCGGCCGGCACCCCCACGAACTACCTGCACGCGCGGATTGCGTCAGCTGCTGGTGCCACCACGAGCTGCCTGTGAGCGCGGGTTGCGTCATCTCCCTGCACTGGATTTTTCCAGAACGTCCGGAAGGGTCTCGACGACACCCGCCGAGTATAAATACGCGGCGGCCAGCGACCGCGAGTCAGTCTTAAGTCCGCAGTGGAAGCTGAACTGTGAAGTGTGTGAATCGCGGTACAGTGATTGTGCTCGGTGACGTGAACCGTGGTCAGTGCATCGAACTGTGATTAGTGCAGTGGACTGTGACCAGTGCATCGGACGGTGGCCAGTGCATCGAACAGTGATCAGTGCAGTGAACTGTGGCCAGTGTTCAGAACAGTGTAGTGTAAATAAATAATCAAGAGAAGTGTTGGTTAAATAAATAATCAAGAGAAGTGTTGTGTAAATAAATAATCAAGTGTCTACAGCGGTTGAGTTAAGAAATAAAATAAACGTTTTTGTTAAAATAATACAAGACTTTTAATTCACCACCTAGAAACGTAACAATATTTTAAGAATGTATTACTGTTTTGCCTAATTCTGTGTCTGGGTGTGTCTTTCTCATACCCTAAAGATCCTGCCCCCTGAGATATTCAATGCTCGAAAGAGCATTCTTTCCGACGACTGCCACACTAGTGGTGGTGTTAG
>BLKR01002457.1:80000-195371 GCA_011170035.1 Teleogryllus occipitalis | reverse complement strand
ATCTAATCGATTCGGCAGAATCGAAGGTCTTGTAAATTTGAAAAATATATTTTGAGTATAGACGATACTTTACATCAAGCCACAACAATATTTTCTCAAAAAGTCTCCAAACTTTTGGATTAATTTTGTTCTTTCGTAGTGTAAAGTATGCTTATAAAAATGGCAAAGCACGTAAGACTTCGTTAAACTCTGAATTTTTGAAAATTGCAAAAATTCAAAATTATTTCGCTATCTTCTTACAATTACAAAATTAAAGATAGATATTTTTTTCTTCATGATATCTGTTCTTCAAAATTAGATCTTCAAGTAAGTTTATATGATGAATTTTTTGAAAATCGAATTTGCGTAAAATATAGGCCATTAATGAAAAATATTATACCAAAAAGAATTCCAAATGTTTTCTTTAAATTTTACACCCAAATATTGCAAAGTACGCTTATAAAAAAGACACAGGTCCCATTTTTGCTAGACATTCTGTATTTTCAAAAATTGCAAAAGTTAAATAATTATTCAGTGTCGACAACTGCAATATTGATGGTAGATTTTTTTTTCTTAATGAAATATGTTTTTCAAACTTAGAGGTAAGGTCAAGTAAGGCCATGTACAATTTTTTGAAAATATGAGTATTTTTTTGCGTGTTTCTTAGTGTAGAAAGAGAAGAAACAAAACACATTTTAATGAAACAATTGATCAGTTTGCATCGGCAGAGTCAAGTTGCATCGGCAGAGTCAAGTCCTCAACGGACTTCTATATCTTTATTTGGGGTGGGTCTGGAAGCGAGCCCTCAATCCTGACCAAAGGTCGGCGAGTATCGGGTCACCGGGCAAACCCGGCAACACAAAGTTTAGCACCGCTTTCTCACTGCACTATCGACGTGAGTATCGCTGAGAATGTTAGGTACGGATGTATTTTAATTTTACTTTGATTGGTAATTCCGGGCACGTCAACTGCTATGGTCATTAGTCTCCTAAGTGCAGTGACTTTTTTCATCGGGAGGTGGCGATGATCTTCCCCCGCTGGTTGGTGAGATCCGGCGCCGACCTACCGTTGGCTAGCGGGGATTTCCAAGGAGCACGGTCCCAGCCGAGATAAGCTCTAAGGTCCCGACCGGTCTCCCGTCATATGTGGTAGAGTAGTGCATGCAAAGGCCCATTCACAATGCAAATACAAACATAAGTATAACATATAGACGTAAACATGAACATAAGTATAGACTGAAGTATTCACAATGTCGAACATAAACATAAGCAAAATAAGAGTTTCTATTGGCTGTGAGACATTCTAATTTAATATTAGTTGAATGTGAGAATCCATTTCAAGATTTCGACTGTGTCCATGGCGGGGCAGGAGCGAGGGGGGCTCTCGCCATTTATTGTTCGTCTATCGACTTATTTCGATACTCGATTTTCACTTAACATACTGTGATTGGTTGATTTCTTATTTTTGACACCAGCATAAGAACAAGAACTTGAAGCTTACAAGCTATTAAGTTAACGTCTTACGTGTTATGCAAACGCCCAGTGAATGAGTCTGCTTATGGACGTAGTCCAAAATTTTATGTTAACGCCATGCTTATGCTTATGTTTGCATTGTGAATATTGTGAGGAATAGTATTAATGTCAGTGTGTGTGTTCAATATTATATATATATATATATATATATATATATATATATATATATATATATATATATATATATATAATTAATAATAATAGTAGTAACTCTTTGGGAATTAATCATCATTGTGTGGTAATATGAACATCTCTGAGTGAAGGGTCCGGGTGGACGATTCCGACTTCACCAAACGCCTCAGATGTGACCTCCTTGCGGGGGCTGTTTTAACACATCTGGTGTCTAGTTCGGCCACCGCCTGTGGGCGTCCTCTGCCGCAGTTCTGCCACGCCCTCGCGTCGCCCACGCGGCTCGCGGCGCGACTCAAAGGCGACTTCGCGCCGCCGCGCCAGCCTCCCCCACCCCACCCCCCGCTGGCGCGGTTCGCTTGTCTTCCCACGCGCTCCACGAGCGCGTTTCCAAACGTGGTCTCAAAGCGAAATTCACGCTTTTTCGAGTTTATTCTCTTCACACAAGATGATAATACCATGTTTGACTTCATTTTCAAAGCTTTACCAGTCTACACAAACACAACTCATATCGGCGAACAGAAACGTTGTATTCTTATTTACAATCCTTCTAAAAAGAACATCAAATCATAACACCAAAACGAGGAATGTGATGATCGTGAATATTTTGAATACACATTTCCTGGCAAGAATTTACTAGAGAATAAGAAGAATTCACTAGAGAGAATGATCATTCATCATTGTCATCAATGGCAGTTTTTCCTTTTTCCAACCTTTCATCGCTGGGAATTCATGCTTTTTCGAGTTTATTCTGTTCACACAAGGTTATAATTCTATGTTTGACTTCATTTTCAATGTTTTACCAGTCTACCCAAATACAACTCATATGGGCGAACAGAAACGTTGTATTCGTTTTTACAAAACCATCTAAAAAGAACCTCAAATCACAACACACCAAAACGAGGAAGGTAATGATTGTGAATGTTTTGAATGCACATTTCCTGGCAAAAATTCACTACAGAATAAGTAAAATGATCAATCATCATCATCGATGGCAGTTTTTCCTATTTTGCATCGTTAATCTTTCATCGCTGGGAATTACCCTCTGCGCATGTGACTTAAGAGGATGTTTCAGCATAAATTTCACAATTTAATCTGGCGAAAATGAGCATGCATCATCAGAAATAATTAACGTCGAGATAAAATCCAATGACGATTCAAGATGGTAGAGAAACTGTCGTATTACAGTATATTTTAAACAGAAGTTTAATCGTACCTGAAGCAATTTTCGTTAGCAACATTCGAAGTGTTATTATTAAATATTTTCTAGTTTCCAATCAATATTTCTTTATATCATCTTAAAAAATTACATTATATTACCACACAATAATGATTGATTTCCAAAGAGTTACTACTATTATTACTATATATATATATATATATATATATATATATATATATATATATATATATATATATATATATATATATATAAAATATTGTACACACACTGACATTCATACCATTCCATACAATATATTAACAAAATGTTTCAAAAAAAACTTACTCTCTTGAGATTCTCTGTGTATGAATTGTTATTTTCAAAACGTGCATACTAACAGGAAAGAAGTATGAATAAAAAACCTTATTAGTATGAGAGTTCATCGATCCTTGAGAATGTTTGACCCAGCGTCGTTAGCCGAGTTACTTAACTTCTCTCCGTGTAGCCACGGAAGTTAATCAATTCGAGACACCATGGATTCCTGGACAGGCGGCTCCAGTTACTAATGACGTTCAGTCCCTGACCGAAGAGATAAAAGGTACTGACTGATTGCGATGTGTTGAGACACAAAGAGAAAACTTAACGGAGGATTACTCCACATACGCTCAATGCCAAAGAAGGGCTTCAAGATGTGATGCGAAAAATCCACAATAAATTAATCTGTAATAATAGTAATAATAATAATAATAATAATAATAATAATAATAATAATAATAATAATAATAACCAAATTATCCGTCTCTCAGGTCTTTTGCTGAAGAAGTTATATTTATGATAAGCAAGTCTAGTGATCCTAAGACTCCGAGTAACTATCGACCTCTCCCATGTCACAGTATATGAGATTTTTTACATCTGTGCTAGCCAGGATGCTGAATATCCAAAGGCCAAATATCTTCTGGCACGAGAGCAAAATGGCTGCAGAAAGGGTGCTTAAGGTTGCACAGAATTAATGATAGTAGACAGTGTTGTAGTCAATCAAACCAAAAAAGGCAGTGCAACATTTCTGCTGATCGACCATACCAAGACCTTCGACTCAATACCTCATTCGTGGCTTTTGTATGTCCTTCGCCTCTACAAAGTAAATGTCCAGTATGTGAATTTATTCTAACACTGCATGGCAACTTGGCGCACAAACATAAAAGTCACATTTGCTGGAGGCAGCTGTACCACCAAGGAACTGAGGACCAAACGAGCAATTTTTCAGGGAGATAGTCTTAGTCCCATACGGCCCTCCCTAGCTCTAACCTCTCTCAGCAGAATGTTAAGAGATTCGGATAAGGGATAGGAAATCACCAAAAATCCCCACATCCTCAATAATCATCAGTTCTACATGGACGATCTCATGTTGTACGCCAGAGATAAGAACTCTTTCCTCGCTACTTGGACTTGTAAAGTCCCTCAGCGACTCCATTTGTATGGAGTTTGACATTGATAAATGCACGGCAGTGTGGTAACATTCTTTGAACCTGACAAACTCATCATGATGTGTGGTACAAATATCCAAGAACTTGGGCAAGAGGATGCCTATAAATATTTCGGTGTGCATTGATATTTGAGCACAAGTGAAGCAAAGAGGAGGCGTGATATTCAAAATAAAGTGTTTCAGAGAGTCGCAAAAATCTGTAACACTCTTTTAAATGGAAAGAACCTCACATCAGCCATCAACACTTGGGTAGTACCTGTAGCTGTCTATACATTTGGTGTTCTTCACTGAACAACAATTGCACTGCAGGAACTTAGTCAAAAAGTTAGGACCACTCTTACCAACTACCGTATGCACCATCCCAACTATACTTACCTCACAACGGAGGTGATAACTACTGGATTTTGAGTCCATGTGTGCGAAGGAAATCAGCAATCTTCGCAAATACTTCCTTCAGATAACGACGGGTTTGCATGAAGCAAAGCATAAATGCCATGTACAAGAATTTTACCCCATTGAACCTGAGTCAAGTGGACTCTCAGAGACAGTGTATTACCAAAGAAGATAGACTGAGTGAGTGGTCACAGTAGCGTTCGTACGGCATGTTTCCTGCTGAGGTCAAAGGGAACGCTATGAACATGAGATTGTCAGCCTCCTGACTAACAACAATGGTTAACAAAAATGCTTTTCTGAAACAGACGGCTTCATCATTTCTATTCAGGATGAAGTAATCTCCACTCGCAATTACCAAAGGTATGTGACTGGTGGTATTTGTGTAGAAGACCGCTGCCGCTTTTGCAATCAACCCGGCGAAACCCTCTAACACATAACGGGTGATTGCTCTGCTTTGGCACAAACAGAATACCTATGTCGCCACTAATATGTTGCTAAGGTAGTCCATCAGAGCAAAGCTAAATCAGAAATGGTACAAAAGAGGTCCCATGGTACAAGTTCAAGTCATATTCAATTTGGAGACAAAACGATGGAAGCTCTTGTGGAATGTTGTAGTCACCACTGATCACTGGGTTGAAGCCAACACCCCTGACATAATATGATTCGACAAGTTTGCACGAAAAGGGATTATAGTGAACTAACTATCCCTTTAGATCAAAATATAGCTACCTCCTTTGCCGAGAGCAAATAACAGGCCTTGGCTATTGAACTGAGCGACATGTGGCGATTGACATGTGCTGATGTAGTATAGTAGTCCCTGTGGTCATCTCTCCAAATGTTCTGACCTCTGAAGAACTAACTTCATCGTCTGCAAAGCTTGCCTTTGAGAACTGGCACATTCAGATAATGCAAAAGGCTATTCTCCTGAGTACTGTACACACTGTAAGGAAGTTTTTGATATAAATTCACGTCGAATCCTGATCGCCTGAGTTTGCAAGCCAAGCAGGTACCTTGGTTCTCCAAAGTCCCCAGTGATAGCTGTAGAACACTTTGCTAGACGAGAGACTTCAATAACAATATCATTATCATAATAATAATAAAAATATGCAGCTTTCTAGTACCCTCAGTATACAAGTGTAAACAACACTGTATGCAATATTTTCTATAATATTTGTATACAAAACAACATGACACATGTAAAGTGGTCTATCAGAACAAAGCCACAATAATAATCTGCTGATGCAAAACCGGACACCGTCTTACAAGTACACTCCCGAACCAGTCGTTTTCATAAATTATCACGAATTGTACTGGAACACGTCCATCATAACAGAAAGGTCTGAATAACCTAATAAACCAGACATTGTATGGCACGACAAGAAAAACAAGAAGGTGTGTCTGATTGATGTCGTAGTCCCATTAGGTCCAGAAGAAAAGGAGTGAACAAATTCTAAGATATCACCCCCTGGCAAATGAGATGAAGGAAATGTGGAGCGACGTGGGAATGGTGACGATTGTACCAATAACCCTGTGTCACTGGTGAAATACCCTGCACGCAAGTGAAAACTGATGAAGTTCCTGCATGAAACCCTGGCTCAATTGCAACTGAAGACCCAGATGCAGACCCAGATGCATCTGGACTAAACACCCAGATGCAGAATATTGTCATAATAGACACATGTAACATCATCAGGAAGTTTCTGAACATTGACGGTTGATCGAGTGCTGATTATGACACTTGAAACGAGTATCTGTTGTTTATGGCAACCGCGATGAATGTGTGAAAACAAATTAAAATGTGATATAAATAATAATAATAATAATAATAATAATAATAATAATAATAACAACAAGAAGAAAGAGAACGACAATATATCAGCCCCGTGACGCAGACGGTTGCAGCAGTCGTCGTCGGCGCCGAGGAGGCTGCAGGTTCGAGTTCTGCGTAGGCAAGGTTGTATTTGTGATTGTCCCTTCACCCATCATCTTCATATTATCTCATAATTCAAGGCATAACAACCTTGTCTTGGAAAGGGATACAGCTGAAAAGCTGATTCCCATAATTACACACGTTAATCTCGCTTCAGGATAGAATATTGTAACGATACCGAATATTATACCCAGGCTAATCGAAAACAAAGTGTTGCGTAATCACGCACTGGCGCTTTTGCGTCTTTTCTGAGCCGTCGGGCGGCTGATTCGTTACGCACAACTGCTGTCGCGACATCTCGGCGCCAAGCAAAAAAGGGGGGAAACTGTGTTTGTTTTCGCCAACGCCGACGCGGGTCTATCCCTGGGGATCCAGCTGGGAAGGGGGGCTGCGCAGTTTGGAAACTCTGGGAGGGACCACCTGCGTTTATTTACGAAAAGTGTGCGAGTGAGAGCGCCTCATGGAAAATTCCGCTCGACACACCGACGAAACGCAAGATATTATTGGACCAAATTTAAGTAAGACGTAGGAACCTTTCGCCAATAGAAGCACATTTTGTAAAATTTTTGGAAACTTCTAGAACATTTGGGAAACTGGGGGGAGGAAAAGACTTGCGAGCGCTGGCATGCGCCGAGCAGCCAGATCAGAACGGTGTGAGAGATCCCGGTAGGCGGAGCAGAAGGGTAGGAGAGGTGAGCGCTGAGGTGCGCTTAGCTCGCAGAGCAGTAGAGCCGGAGAAGGGCAGTGCCCCTTTTTGCTTTAAATTGAGGACGAGTAGTTCCTCCTATTGCTCATTTGTCGAATATATTCTCTTTTGATCTCTGCCGATCACGCCCGCGTCGCCCGTCACAATTCACGCGACGAGTATTATCGCATTGCTGGACACCTGAATCTTGAGCTGTCGTCGCTTTTGGTCGTCGCTTTCGTCGTCTTCATCACTGCACCACCGCCTTCGCCGCTGCCGCCGTCGCCGTGGTCACGCTACGCCACCGCAACCACCGCCGCCGACGCGGGACTCAAAGGGCCTTCCCCGACACCCACGGGACACGCCGCCTGGTGTGAGGTTCGGCGACCTGTAGAGGTTGCCCACCCCAGCGGACCTGCCTGCGAACGGTGACTGTTTTGATTGTCGAGCTGCGGCAAGATCTTCAGTGCGCCCTTCAGGCGCGACGCTTGTTTAAAGAAACTCTTATCAAGGAAGTGCTCGCCGCGCATTGGCGACTTCCTTATATTATTAAGTTCCCTGTAATATATTAGTTTTATAGCATAAAAATAGAAGAAGTAATTACTAAGACCTTGATTTTTTGTATGCTTAAAATTTAAGTTTTTCATTAAAGTCCATTTGTGTTCTCAATAATTTTATTTTAAATTCATCATCATTTTTTTTAAAAATCCGTCCACCATCTATTCTTCTTCACTCTACATGCTTCCTGAGCTAGCCGGCCACACGAGCCCAGGTAAGCAAAGGTAGGTCTGGGAGACCGGGTTCGGTGCAATAGAGAACTTACTGACATTTCAAAAAACCATCATTTAGAGATACTTTGAAGCTCATGTGTTAAGAAACGCTTTGAACAATGAAATACATCTCTAATGTAAATGTTAACGACGGGAGAGACAAGTAAAAGAAAATTACAGTATTGTAATTTTTAAAAAAACAAAATAATAGAGCAATATGGCGTTTATGTCATCTTATAGTGTACATTTAGCACTACGTAGCTCTTTCTTGTAAGAATTGAGTAAAATACACTTCTAAAAGTGGCATAGGGCCGATTTTCACGGTTAAGTATGAATATTCCAAAATTTTAAGAGTTAATTATTTCCGGCGTCTTCCTGCAACTACAAAATTATACAGAATTATATTATTTTATTATAAAATTATACATAATTATATTCCTGCCACTACAAATTATTGTACTTAAGAGTACATATGTTTTAAATAATGTCATATTAAATTTCTCGACATCTCAAGAGTTTTCTGTAAAAATGAGTTCAAAATTACGCATTTTCATAAACGCTCAAAAGCCACTTTTCAAAAATGGCTCCAAATTTGTTCTTCAAACCATTCGTACGTACTTATTGTACAGTTTAAGATGACGTAGAATTAGTTTTGCTGTCTTCTTTTTTTTAAAACAATTACACAAATGTAATTTTATTGAAATATCTCTCACGACATTAATATGCATTTGCAAACACCATTGCGTTTGTGAGTTAATCAAAAATTTTCTCACTCTCAAAAATTTTTTGTGAAAAAGAGTTAACATTTTCGCATTTACAGTAACGCTTAAACGCCATTTTCTTAAAAACGGCTCCACATGTTTCAATAAAAATTGTTATTAGGACGAGGTTTTACTCTTCTCTCTCTCTCTCTCTCTCTCTCTCTCTCTCTCTCTCTCTCTCTCTCTCTCTATATATATATATATATATATATATATATATATATATATATATATATATATATACTGTGTATAGAGAAAATTATGTGATTCTGTGGAAAATCGATTTAGAGATTTCAACGGAAATACACGTTTTGAGGTTCCCTGATACCGAAAAAGTGTTGCTTTTTTTTTTTTTTTTTTCAAAATGTCCGTCAGTCTGTCCGGTGTATATAAACGGCACCTAAACTATGCGTAAGATTTTTTTTTAAACTCAAGAAATCCCTGCCGATCTGTCCTGTGTCGAAACTCTGCGATTTTGAAAAACATTCATTAATATTTGGGGGTATATACGTGAAGACTTTGGGACATTTTCAAAATTTGCTCAAAAAGGGCTACAAATTTCGGCGACTTCCTTCAAATACAAAATTTATGATAGAGATTCTCTCTTCAAATTACATTTGTTTTCCATAATCATTACTTTTATTAAGGTCATGCTCATTTTTTTAAATTTTAGTAGTTTTCGAGTAATATTACATGTAATATGTGCAATATTAAAAGAACATCAAAAGAAAGATTTTTCTCAAAAACAGTGCCAAATTGTTTCTTTAAACTTTTGGTAGGGGAGTGCCAAATGCCCTTTACAAGATATCTTCAACACAATTTTACTGTATTCTTTATATTTTTTTAAATTATAGAAATGTATATTTTACTTATCTCTCACGTCGTTAATATTTACGTTAGTGGCGATTTGTTAACATTATTGCATTTAGGAGCACATGTGCTTTAAATGATGTCAGATAAAGTTTCTCGAAAACTCAAAATTTTTCTGTGAATATGAGCTCAAAATTCCGCATTTTCAGAAACACCCAAACGCCATTTTCTTAAAGACGGTTCCAAATTTTTACTTCAAACTCTTTTTTGTATGGATAGTGCACATGTACGATTGAGGGTGTCATAAAATGAATTTTGCTATATTCCTTTTTTTTCGAAATGGGACAAATGTTTTGTCTTTTTTATTATTCATACCATTAATTTACACATTTTCAGCGATTTGTAAACACTGTTGCATTTGTGAGTTATAGCGTCTCAACTAACTTCTAATGAAGTCTTTCAAAAATTCTAAAATGTTCTGTGAAAAAGAGCTTCAAATTCTGCATTTACACTAGAGTTTAAACGCCATTTTCTTAAGAACGGCTTCAATGTTTTCCACGCAAATTGCAACTTAGGAATTGTTATTCTTCTATACTATTCTGAAAGTAATGTACTATTTGGAAACCGAAAATCGATAAAAAAATTTAAAAAATTAGTTTGAGCGGCGATAAATGTAAGAGTATGCGGCAAGTTCAAAGAAATAGCACAGACCAAAAAATAGAAAACAAATATGAGAAAGTATATGCCATTCTATACACAGCGAAGTTTTGGCAGAAAAACGCATTGTTGGGTTCTGATGAGGGAAAAGTGGATACATCCAGTAGCTAAATTCAGGAAAAATAATACTCTATTCAGAATCCCTGTTTTGTGGGTCCTTGATACAGAAAAATCAGTTGACGGCAAAACGTCTATCCGTCTGTGAACACTACTAGCGCCCAAACCATATTATAAAGGATTTTTTCACATTGAAGAAACTCCTGTTGATCTGACTCGAGTGGAAGCTTTGAGACTTAAAAAAACATTCTTCATACGTAGTATAGAGTAGTACATACGAGATATAGAGAAAGTTATGTAATGCTGCGGAAAATTAATTTCGATATTTTAACGGAAATACACGTTTTGTGGACCCGTGATACCGAAAAAGTGCTTTATTTTTCAATACGTCCGTCCACCTGTCTGTCTGTCCGTCCGTCTGTGAACACCACTAGCGCCTCTACCATACGTAATTTTTTTTTTTCAAAATGGATATTCGCCGGTCGATCTGCCTCTATTCGTTTTACGATTTTAAAAAACATTCTTTAAAATTTGGAGGTACTTTGCATGAAGCCCCAGGGACATTTTCAAAATATTCTCAAAAATCCTTCCTGTTGAATCTCGAAAAACTTACAAAATGTTTCTGGTGTATTTGAGAGCTATATAACAGTGTAAATTGCATTGATGAAACGGTACTTTTAGGATATTTTCTTCTATTAACAAAAGTTATTTAGAATACGTCATAATACAAAAAATAACGTTTCTAGGATGTTAGCAAATGTGCCTTATACATCTTTTTCTTACGAGTCGTACTGCTACTCAAGAACCACATACTAAGCTTATAAAAAAGGCGAAACGTGACAATGAAATATGAGTGGCTGGTGGCAATTGTATATTCACGGGAACATTCCAAAATTTCAACGAAGACGAGGGGGCTCGGGGACGGAAGCAGATTTGGGTTCAGCGGGGGCGAATGTCGTCGTGGGTTCTGGGTGGTGGGCAGGGAAAGGATATCGGAGGACGGCGGGAACAGAGCGGTGGGTGGCGTAGGGGGGGGGAGGACGGCAATGGGGGTCAGATAAGCTTGAGGAACCGGCGGTTTTCAGAGCGACAGTGTCTTGCAACGAGGCTTGAGGCGACGGTCACATCATTGTAAGGAACCTCCGTTTCAGCGCAGAGGAGTGATAGAGGCTCTAATGCAATGACCGCCACGAGTGGATAAGTCTTCCGCCCGCACTGTCGCGAGGACGCACCCGCAGCACGTGTCTGCAAGCGGATAATCATAGCAAAATAAACAAAAAGGCCAAGTCATAAATTATACGCCGTATGTTCATGCTATAAGCGTGTGAAATGCTCTAGTATTCAAACAAAAAATAAAGGGCACAAGGGAATTACTATGGGCAGTTTGCGACCGAGGTGGGAGGGGCAGCGGCCTGTCGACAATCACAGGCCTCCTCCCACTCCCAACTGGGCCTGAAAACGCCAAAATGTATCCTTTCGAACAAACCTGTACCCCGAGAAAGGACGTGAGGAAGGAAGGCGAGCTGGATTCAAAATCCCAGAAGAACGAGCTGTTAGCACACGACAAAGTAGCTCCGTAGCAATAGTCATCTGCAAGCTACTGTACTCCCAAAAGGCCATTTGAAGGCAATCGGTAAGCCTACAAATGCAACCCGCTCGACATGTATGTATCGCGGGTCGACGGCGGATAACTGGTTCTCTGCATGTGAGGACAATGCACTGCGGGCTCTCAAGCGAAATTCGCCTTTTCGTTGAAAATCATGATATTAAAGCATGCTGTAAGCATAGGACTTGGATATATATATATATATATATATATATATATATATATATATATATATATATATATAATCACCCCCTTTTTTATATACCAGGTGCGCTGGAGGCAGCATGGGTCCACCGTCCGTTGGGTCGTCGTGCAAAGTAAGCAGATTTTATTTTGATTTCCTGCAATGGGAAACCGGGGACTAAGGCTGGGATTCGTTTTCGGGTTGCTCCTATGCTCTTCCACTAAAAGAAACTCAAGTGCGTTTGGGGAAAACAAACATTTTTAACAATTGACGAAAATATACAAGAGTCACACATTGTTTTCGTGACATGTCAACTAATGCGGAAGGCTCCCCCCAAAAACAAAAAGTCAAATAAAAATCCCCAAAAATGGAAAACGTTTCCAAAAGTAAAACGGTCAACATTTTACCATCTAATTATTTTGTTTGTGGTCATAATAAAAACTTGAACCCTCATTAATCGAAAATTTCTCCCACATAACGATAACAAACTAGAGTACTTGCGAAAATAACCACTAGTATAATCCCCTATGCAAAAGTAATATTTACAAGAAAGAAAACACAAATCATTACTAAAACTCTTAACAACCTGCCAGTCACTTCTTCCATATTTACAACACTCCCTCCTCCACTACAGTTCCTAGCTTACGAGGTAATAACTCGTTCTCTAATATTTCAATCGTTTCCATAAGGTTATTAAAAGTGGGATTACAGAAATAGTCTCCATTCAGTACTTTTCGCTTGTACCGTCTGCTACGAACTCATTTACAGCGGCGCCGCAGTCGATGTTAGCGTTTTTGGATCCACCCGTTACCTCCGCAGACACCATGTAAGCAAAGCCAAAAATCCCGCTGACGCCACGGGTCGCAAACTCGTCCGTGATGTTGCGAGCTCCTCCGACCTCGGCACTAGAGCTCGTGACGGCCCCAGGCGATAACCCCAGCGCCGTCAGCCGCCCTGGTGGTTGACGATCCCTCGGCTCCAACGCCAGCTCCTCCGACCTCGGCACTAGCACCTTCCGTCCAGTCTTTTTTTCACTTCGTCTTCGCCGAATAATGCAGTCGCTATCGGATCGCCCGAAAAGCTTTTCTACACGCATCGAAACGATGCCGAGCGAGCGTGTCGTTAGCCCAGCTGTACATTAACGCTCGTTTTACTTTCGCTTCCGCAGTTTGTTGCGTGACTCTCCAAAAATCTCCTCTCTCCGCCTGAGACCACTCGGTACCTCTTTCCAGACTACCTCCAGCTTGTTCCCCTTTCTCTTACCATCTGCTCACCCCTCTCACTGCCGCCCCTCCACGTCCCACCAGCCACGACTGATAACGCCGCTGTAGTTCCGCGATAACCACAAAACAGCATTTCCACTCGGCGCGTGGTTTTCAAACGTGCTCGTGACGACGGCCCACACATCATGTGGCTCAATATAACGTTCGTTGAGACAGCCCACACATGGGCTTGGCATATATATATATATATATATATATATATATATATATATATATATATATATATATATATATATATATATAATAGAACAAAGCAAGGCACTTTTACCACTGATTTTTCAAAGCGTATACTGTGGATCTGGATTTTCGCCCTCAATAAATAAGATCCAGATTGTGGAACAGTGTGATATCTGAATGGCTGTATTGGTCGGGGAGAAAAACAGATTTTGTATCATCCAGGGTTAGAATACCACGGCGACCATCCTCGCTCGACACAGCTTTCGCAACAGTTACTCTGTACCGTTGGCCCACCATTAGGTCTTTTAAAACACTGTTTCGGACATGTCGATATTGCCTTCAGCCATTGCGTTTAATGAAGCCAGTGTGGCAGGGATGGAATAAAAGATGACGTAAAGGATTGTGATACTTCGTACTACCAAATAATACATAAAATATATGTATATACATATATGTTTATAAAGAGATGTATATACTCCACTCCTTTCTCGACCAGCTGAAAAGCGAGTGTGGAAAATCCTGCCGCCGTGGGGAGTGTAACCTAGGACCTCCCGGTCAGAGGCACTGCAGTGACGTCAGTTGATGCCCTGAGCTACCGCTCCCGGTGATAGTTTTAGAAAAATAGACTTAGCCTTCGTTGGAGCAGACTGGAGCGATCGCGCTTGCCACACAATAATAGAAGTTTCTGTGTATGCCGCTTATATAGAGCGATTTTCCTCAGGATGAGCCACAGTCACAGCTAGTGCTGGCAACATAACTGAAGGTTCTGTGGTCGTCGTGCCCTCGAGCTCAATGCACTCCCTTCCTACATTTGTTCATTTGCAGTTGGCTAACTTGTAAATGGCTTCGACGCTTCCTTTTGTGATGTCCTCGTCCGTCAAAAATATAGTGCGCCACGAGAAATAATTAAAATTAGGAAGTGCAGTGTTACGTGCTCTTCTGTAAAAATTCTCTTTTTCTATTAACATTACATTGAATTTACGTTTTCTGTGATAAATATTATGTTTATGTTAAAACCGAGATTTGAATGCGAGATGCGTACCGATGCACATGGTTCCGGCTTTGTGCTGTTGTGGGACGAGCTCTGATTGAGAGCTTTCTATTTACATTCGTGGTAGTTTTCGTTTGCTGATTGTGAGAGCATGTTAAGAGATTTTCCTCACACGTAATTAAATTTAAATACTTCCCGAACTCGCGTATGTGCATATATTTAAGCGAAACTCTTAATTTCTGCATAGGGATGTTTTCACAGGAGCCATTAGCACTTTACGAAGGGGCTTGGCTGAACAGCTGCCGCGGCGGAGGGATACTTCTCTGAAATACATGTGATGTTCACTTGTTTTCGCGAACTGTCACTTTGGCTCATCCTTAGGAAAATCATTCTATACCTGGGTGATCAGTATAAAACGCAACCCACCGCAGGCAGGGCGAAATGCACTGGCAACCATGTTTGAGCGGGTAGGATAGCGGCTGGTGGTTTCAAGCAGGTAAACTGTCGGGAAGTACGCTTAATCCACTCTCCCACTATGTTTTGAAAATGGAATGTTTGCGGCATGACACAAGTCAGTGTTGAAATTCTTTCTTGTCTTCACTTTGTGACTGCACTTGCTGAAGAAGGTGTGAATAGTTTTTCTCATTTTTACGCAATTTTTTCATGAGATGCAGTGTTTTTATGTTGTAAGAAATATTTTTTCGCAGTTTTCCACCTTTTCACAACACTAGCAAAAACTACATATCTAGTCCGCCGTCAATCTTATCTATAAATCCGCTCTTTTAGCAATGCACTTCTTGAAACTTTCTCTTTTAGCATTGTAACAAGAATGATTAATAGGAGAAGCGAGTTTGCTGATCTTGTATGCACCAAACTTTGAAGCCAATACAAAATTATCGAATAAAACTCCACCTGCCTTGTGTAATTCTATCTTCTAAAAGCGAAAGATGCCGGGAGCACTAGTTTTTAAGATAGTCGTGTTCTTGATAAGGAACCGATAGCTTCCTAATCATTGTGAAGATCGGAAAGACGAGAGCAATTTCCTGTTCTCTGGAGCGCCCTGACTGGCTTCGGCGAAGTAGATAAGGTAACCCGCACGGTGTCAAATTTCCGTACGTCTCTAAGCGGTGTTCCTTCTCCACGCAGGAAGAACACCCAGGGCATAGAGCTGGTCGATCGGAGGACGCCCTGACAGATTTTACGCGGTTGTTACTTGTTTGGTCAAAAATTACCCATCAGTGATTTCTTCAAAAAGTATTGTAGAAAACAAAATATAGTGAACAAAAAAATATTAAAAATGCAGAAAAGTCAATATAGGCTCAGCCTCTTAACACTCAATTAGGCAATCATCTCTAAAATAGGCATTTATAGGCATTATAAAACCCTCGCAAAACCCATTTCTGATGTAAACGTTGATAATGGGGTAAGTGGCCTAAGCACACATTCAAAGAAATAAAATAGGCAAAAAAGCATTTTCCGGACTCTAGTTATAACGAATAAACGCATTTTTGCTGTCCAATAATTGTCCAGCATTTTTAATGATGTAGATTTATAATTTAAAAATTATAAGAATTCAAATTCAACAGCTGAAAGGGGCTTTTATTTGTGTTTCAATGAGGTTCATGCAGTAATAAAATCAAACAAAAAGAAACTATCCTCGTTATCTTCAAATGTATTTGAATGTCCTTTCTTTAAAAACACCTATTTTATGTATTCAAATGCATCTCTGAAATACATATCAAAAACTCAAAAATAGAGTTATTCAAATACAAAATTCTGGGCAAATACATCTTATAGCTCCCAGACTTTTAGATTACAAAAACGAATTGTACGAATAATAACCAAATCCCACCCACGTGATTCTTGTAAGCCTATCTTCATTAATCTAGGAATTCTACCATTACCGTGTCTTTTATTTACGAATCAGTGGTTTTTGTAAAAAATGACTTGCTTAAGGGCGGGAATATATTTTCAGAAAATGCCGAAGTCTATTACTATAACACTCGACGTAGAAATCATATTCATCAGGTGACAGTATCAACAGCTCATTACAAAAAATTCACATACAATACATGTACATTATTTTACAACACTTTGCCAGATGACATTAAACGATTAAATTCAATAGAAAAGTTTAAATCGGAAGTGAAATCGTTTCTGCTGCATAACTGTTTCTATACAATTAGAGACTATACTGAGCATCACAAGAAAAGTAACATTAATTTTAACAATGATACATAATGCATTAATTACCATTTGGACTGTATAAATGAGTATAAACAACCTGTAACAACTATTGTAACACAGCTTCCGGGTCAATGACCCCCATCTCGATCAGGTTTTTCGTCCAGTTTCCCTGATCCATTGAGCAAATGCTGAGATGGCCCCTTGTTTTGCTTCTGGACATAAATGTAACTTCATTTTCTGTGCACGTCTTCTAGAATTCAGTGGGAAATACAATTATTCAAATTATCGTTTCCACGTTGTCGCGGCAGGAAGTAATAAGAGGCAAAATTTATTGCTTATTTATCCTTGAAAATATATTTTATTACATGGGAGTTTTTTTTGTTTGTTTTTTTCTCCCTTTCAAAATTCAAAATTTATTGCTTATTTATCCTTGAAAATATATTTTATTACATGGGAGTTTTTTTTCTCCCTTTCAAAATTCAAAACTTAAGTAGTATATGATTTAGTGTAGGGATCACACAATTTTGAAAATGTGCACACAATTCACTTTTCCCCATAGCCCGTCATACGCAGTTTTTAACTGTTTTTTGACGTAAAATAAATAAATAAATAAATAAATAAATAAATAAATAAATAAATAAATAAATAAATAAATAAATAAATAAATAAATAAATAAATAAATAAATAAATAAATAAATAAATAAATAAATAAATAAATAAATAAATAAATAAATAAATAAATAAATAAATAAATAAATAAATAAATAAATAAATAAATAAATAAATAAATAAATAAATAAATAAATAAATAAATAAATAAATAAATAAATAAATAAATAAAATGTTTTTAAAAAACGTATTTCAAATTGAAGTATTTAAGTACTGCCCAACCCTGAAAATGACAAAATTAGTGTTGCCAATGTCATGAAAGAAAACTATGGCGTAAGGAGCTAGACTGCCTTTGGATACTGTAGTTTAATCAACACCACCGACATAGATCTATTTAGGTGGCGTTGGTTTAATTCGCAGTATATTAAGTTCGCAGCGCCAAAAAAACGGGTGTATCAAGCTGGCAAAACCACCTTAGCACAACCACATCAATCCAAATGGAATATTTATTACTAATTTATTACTCATAAATTAAATATATTACTCTTGCCGTTTGTGAAATACATGTGGTTGTGCTGCCGTGACTGCCAAGGTGGCACAACCAAATTTTAAAAAATGGGTACAATCGATTCAAACTAATACAAATATTTAAGTACACATTTATAACTAATTTAATGCCCAAAAATGAAATATAATAATATAATATATGCCATTTAAGAAAATGTGCTAATATAATGCCATTTAAGAAAAAATTACTAAAAATAGCATAATTATGCAACCACGCACGATATTTGCGTATTAAATTGCCGAGTACCAACGGCCACAAAGGACTAAAACCGATTAAATAATTAAATACATATTCAATGCTCATTTATTACACCAAAGATAAATTTACAAACGTTTCGATGTATAATATAAAATATTGTTAAAAACTGAATCGTAGTTGTGCAAACATGCCAGATCTTCAAATTCGATAATAAAGAGAACAAACGAGCACAATCAAATAAAACCAACAACATAATTTAACAGTTATTTGATATTCTTTTATTACTCTAAACATAAATTTATTGCTCTTGCCGTTTATGAAATAAATAATTTAAAAAACTCCATAGTTATGCATCCACGCAAGACATTCGAGTAGTAACCATGAGAGTACCAACGGCCACAAACTATAAAAACATATTAAATATGTAAATACACATTGAATACTAATGTATTACACCAAAGATAAATTAATTAACGTTCCAGTGTATTAAATAAATATTGTTAAATCTGAATCACAGTTGTTCAACCATGCCAGAGATTCAAATTCGATAATAGAGAGAACAAACGAGCACAATTAAATAAAACAAAGAACCTAATTAATCACACATTTGATACTCATTTATCACTCTAAACAGAAATGTATTGCTATTGCCGTATATGAAATAAATAATTTTACAATCTTCATAGTTATGCAACCACGCACGACATTTGAGTAGTAAATTGGAGAGTACCAAAGACCACGATCAACTAAAACCTATTAAATAATTAAATACACATTCCATTCTCATTTATTATCTTAAAGAGAAATTAATTAACGTTATAGTGTATTAAATAAATATTGTTAAAGCTGAATAATAGTTATCAATTCATGCCAGAACTTAAAATACGATAATAGAGAGAACGAACGTTCACAAAGTAATAAAAGCAAATTGATAATAATATATTATCTGAATGAGAAATTTATTATTATTTCCATTTGTTAAAAATATATTGCTAAAAACAGAATCCTAGTTATGAAACAATGCCAGAACTTCAAATACAGAAAATAAGAGAATGAAGGAGTACAACCACATGAACTAAATGAATTAGATTGACAGACGGACGTGTTGCTTTAATGGATTTTTCTGTATCATGGATCCCGAAAACATGAATTCTGGATTCACCACGTGTTAGAAGATTTTGTTCTTCTAAATCTAGCGATGTTGAATTTATCTACTTTTTCATCCTCCGTTTACATGGAAAGAATCAATAAAAAATTTGGCTAAAATGGTACTCTGAGATGTCCTTTACTACAAGACAGCGACGGGGCAATCTTATCAGAAACTATTTCAGCTTGTCACCTCTCAGCGGCCTACCCGACACATTGGCCGATGATGAAATTCCCATTATAAAAAGCACAATCACGAACAAAATTTGACAATAACAGCAGAAGCTATCTAAAACACGAACATTGCTCACTAGCCACGTCAAAACTGGCACTGGAGGCCAAAAACTGAAAGCGTTCTTTAAGACACGACCATTTTCTGTTTCTGTTCTACTTTCTCGTATACGTACGTTTATACGAAGGAATATACGTAGCATAGAGAAAGATTAGTAATGGTGCGGGAAAGCACGGCGACTTTTTGTCAGAAAAACTAACACCGATAACGAAATCATGAATAAATCCAGTTGCTAAATTTAGAAAAAATCCTCTGACACATGGTGAAGCCAGATCCCTGTTTCGTGGGTACTTGATACCGAAAAAACAATTGACGAAAAAATGTCCATCCTGCCATCTGTCTGACCGTTTGTGAATGCCGCTGGCGCCTAAACCATACATACGATGTTTTTTTCAAAATGGACATCGATCTACTCGAAGCGCTGTGATTTTGAAAAATATTAATTAATTTTTGGGGGTACTTTACACGAAGCATCTGGGACAAGATCACGCGAAGCATCTGGGACACGAAGCATCTGGGACAGATTCAAAATTTTCTCAAAAAAGGCATCAAATTTCTTTATTTTTTAAATAATTTATATGTAATGCAATCTTTATAACGCACTTATAAAGATTGCATTGCATATATTTCACCATTAACCCTGAATTTTCGAAAATTGCAAAAGTTTAATTTTTTTTCAACGTCTTCCTACAACTACAAAATTGAAGATAGAGATTTTTTCTTCAAGTAAAATTTGTTCTCCTCCATAGTTAGTTCTTTCATTAAGGTCATGTGCAATTATTTAAAAATTTTAGTAGCTGCTGCACAATATTGCGTGCAAGATTAAACTAGTGGTGCTAAAGAATGGCACAAACTTTTTCGTAGTGAATTTTCTAATTTTCTTTGTGTGGATTGGCTTTGTGTGGTTTTGTCCCATCCTCTTGCCAGTCGCGATATATTGTCGTCCAAAGTACTTTTTTGACATTTTATCAACTTTTCAGTTTCCTAATAGTAGAACCGAAATATTATTTTAAGAATCTTAAAGAAAAGTAAACCTCGTCGTATATAGAAATTTTCATTGAAAATTTTGTGGCGGTTCTTAAGAAAATGGCGATTAAGCATTGCTAGAACGGTCTGGTTGGAAGAAAGAGAGATCTCGTTAGGACGGGATGTTCTCGGAGGGATTTAATTTGGCCGGGCATCCGTCAGGGTTCTTTTACATGCTGTGGATTTTCCGCCCTCGATTTTCCCCTCGAAATTCCGGGCACCTCGGCCGAGATCGAACCCGCGCACTGCGGGTTCACAGGCCAGGAAGATAACCCCTCACCCACCGAGGCCCCAAGACAGTATGAAACTCTGTGTAATGGGTAGAGACCGGATTTTATGTAATTACATATTTTTTGTCTTTCTACTTACCGCTCTCAAATTTGTAATCTTGGCGAATCGGCCCCCTCCTAACACAATATTCAATTTTTTCGTTACATATTTTTACATATTGTGTACTATATTACATATTTTACATATTTTGGTATTTCCACGAAATATTTTTTATTATATTTATTTTCTTCAATTTTATTACATATTTTTTTAGATTTATTATTAATTCTGCATAAGTGTCATAACTTGGTGGCAGGATATCTTAACTTTACATGCATTAATTTTACATTGACAAACAATAAGTTACAAAAACCGTAGTTAATTACAAATATTTTTTATAAAAAATGTTTTTACAAAATCAGCATTTTTTCGTACATTATTACTGCATGCTGTCTCCTTCAGGTAGCCCGTGTGAAGACGCGTGATGTTCTCACAATCCCGCGCGTCTGCTTCGGTTTTCTCAGTGGCGGGAAGTGCGCGTAAGCGACTGAGATCATTTTCACCTAGAGGTGTAGAAAGTATCATTGACGTCGCGGATCGTGACTTTTAACCTTAATTTTGGAGAGACATCGGCGATCGCCAAGTGTAACATTCAATGAGAGTGCTTCACGTTGCAGTGATGTTTGCTGGTCGTAAATATCGTTAGTTTGTACGATGTATTGCGTCTAGTCGGGCTGCAAAACTAGTCCTGAATAGCAATAGATGACGCTTTTACTACTGATGGAAAAGTTGCTTGGTGGAAAGTGTGCATCAACTCCCTCCAAATAATTTTTAAGTCGTTTATATTATTTTTAAAATGTGTTTAGGAAGATTTTTATACATGTAATTTTGTATTGTATAAATGTTTCATAATTAGTGAATTTTAAAGTTATATATTTCATCCTATTTTACATATTTATTACATATTCTTATTATTTTCATTGCGTATTTATGTGCATATTTTGATGTTACCACATATTTTTCCGGCCTCTAGCAATGGGTATTAATGCA
The DNA here is from genome assembly GCA_011170035.1 of Teleogryllus occipitalis. Taxonomy (NCBI): domain Eukaryota; kingdom Metazoa; phylum Arthropoda; class Insecta; order Orthoptera; family Gryllidae; genus Teleogryllus; species Teleogryllus occipitalis. Next base: position 173,375 of record BLKR01002457.1, on the reverse strand, counting down.
CTCATGAAGGTTAGGACACTCGCTTGTTCCTCCCTCGTACGAGTATCTTAATATCAGACTCGTGTATTAACACCCATCAATACATCATCATTTCATAATGTACTATTTTTTTGTAGGCGCTTGTACGGGGGGAGTCATTTAAAATTCGATTGATAGATTGATTGATTCATGTTTCCGGGCGCGTCAACTACTCAGGTCATTAGTCCCGTTAGTGTAGTGCATGTTTTTTCTCGGGAGATGGCGGTGATCTTCCCCCGCTGGATGGCAAGATCCGGCACCGACCTACCGTCGGCTAGTGGGGTTTCCCCCTAACCAGGACTCTCCCACCAGCGGGGCACCGCCCCAGCCGGGACAAGCTCTCAGCTCCCGACTGGTCTCCCGGGATATGTGGTAGTGTAGTGCATGTTAGTGTAAGTGTGTGTGTGTAATGGGAGAGGAAAGGACAAGGAATGGGAAGGATAGATCGCGCGCGGTCCGTGGCCCGTTTGATAGGGTACTGCTCCGGCATTCGCCTGGTGTTGATCGGAGAAACCACGGAAAACTACCGATCAGAGCAGCCGGCCGCTAGAATTCTCCTCCAGACAGCGACTGAATTCGACCTAGCTGAAAAGCTAGTGCCGAAAATCCTGCCGTCGTCAGGACTCGAACCTAGGACCTCCCGGTCAGAGGCGCTGCAGTGACATCAGTTGATGCACTGAGCTACCGCTCCCGGTTTAAAATTCGAATTTTGGTGAAGAATTTGCATTAGGTTTGGCCCGCTATGGGCACTGTTCTTAGGCAGATAGACGAGCAGACGGACAAACGGACAGACGGTCAGAAGTTTTGCCGTCAATCAAGTTTTCGGTTCCAAGAACCTACAAACCGTGAATTCTGACTACAAAATGTCTTAGAGGAAATAATTTACTACACATAACGAGAATTTTCCACGTTTTCGGTATCAGGGACCTACAATACGGTTTTTTCTGTCGACAAATCGCTGTTTTTCGCTGCAGCATAACATAACGTTCTCTCTACGTGTATTGAGAATGCGAGAAAGTAAAAAGATATGAAGAAAGGAGTACTCGGGTATCGTAACACCTACATTACTCCCTTTTGAAGATAAGAGAAATCGAGGCAATCGAATCAGGGACGCAGGGCTGAACTCTACAGAAACGAATTTTATCTAGTAAATACAAGGACCTATATCGAATCAAGGAACCTCTGAACATTCGCTCAGATGGGAATGGAATTTGATCAGATTTGTGATGTGATGTTACGTTGCGAAGAATGATTTTACACTGATCTCTACCTGATTATATTGTATCTCAAAATATAAATCACTAATAACCATTTACTGTTTTTTTCTGCAAATAGATTACAAATGATTAGGCACTTTTCAAGGCCGAAAATACAGATGTGTTGAGCGGTGACTAACAATCGATCCAATTCACTATCAGTGATACGCTCTGTCATTAATCTTATCTCAATGTCATGATAAATCTTACTAGTCGAGTAAGGCACACATTTACTATATAGTCAATCCCAACGGTAGTAGAGTACTCAGTTTCTGAAGAACTCCGTTCAGTACAAGCAAATATGTCGACTCACATCACCTTCGCCAATGGCCTGAAGATGCCCGCAGTCGGTCTGGGCACTTGGCAGGTAAGGCTGTAGATCACCGACACTTAGTCTCTGCAATTCTCGTGGCATATTTTGAATATGAATGCGCATAGGCAAAACAAGGAGAAACTCAGTCCCTCTTGAAATTTCCTGAGTGGGTTAGATTTAGTATTTAAAATTTAATGTAATTATGTAATTTTGGTTTTGCGCCTTTTCTGTGTTATTTCAGTGAAACCGCAAATCACATTCTAACAATAGTTTGTTACGATACATGGGCAGAAAGAAAGGCTCATTTGCTTGAGGTTTTAATGTTGCAACCCGAAGCGTTAGGTCGACGGTCGAAATAAAACAAACCAGATTTGCGATACTTGTATTACGCTACATTTGTCACGTCTATTTCTTACGAATAATAAATCCAGGTGCCATTAGTATCCATCTAAAGCGCAACAAAGGAGCGAACAACTGAATGTTGACAAGTATGAAAGATCGCGAGAAAAAATTTAAGCGAACTCGAAAATATTATAATGAGCGATATGAATAATAAAGGAGCATTTGCTCAGAGTATCTTCTCATGAGCATGAGCATTTATTCTGAGAATATTCTTCAACCAATGAGCATTTCTTCAACTTTGTAAGAATAAAAATATTTTCCGAGTGATGAGTGTATTCTCATGGCAAATTGAGAATGCTCTCAGTTTTCTATGCAGCTGATGTGATTTTGTTCCGATTCGCGCTGTTGTACAATTTGTTTTAACTTATCTCGTTTCCGTGCTGTCAGTGCCGTTGTTTATGAAATCTACCGTAGTTGCATTGTGCTTAGTATTTTTCGATCGTAAGCTTCAATTCCACGCGCAGTGGAGCAAATAAATTGCGGAGGCGTTATTTCAGTTGCCTAAAGCACATCTCTATAACACGCTCCCGCGGAAGAACTGTGTAGTATGTTACAGCCTCGTTCAAATTATGTACTGCGTAATTAAACACGGACAAAACCATAACCTTCATTTCAAATAAGCAAGGCATTGCAATTATTAATTTTCATTATTTCGTTCATTATTTCATTATGTCTAAACTTTGTTCATATTCTGGAATCTTACGCAGGTTCAAGTCAGGTAACATACCAACAGTCCTATTCACATTTATCTGCATACATTTTTGCTCGAATACCCTTTCGTATTAATCTATTTATCCCCAAATATCGAAGTTTTTCAATACGAATATGCGTTTAGTACAAGGTGCTGTTAGAGGAAATAAACGTATTCGTCCTGGCTCTTAATTTTTTATTTGTTAATTTTCTCTTCGGTTTGTGTAAATTTCATTCATTTCAGGCAATTTTTATTACACGGACCATAACCGCAACAACGGTATTTCAAAGTGTTGTCTGTCTGGAAAATGCACAATTTTCCACCAATACCTACACTGAAAAAATCAAGATCACCTACTCTCGAAAAATCATTTTCGTTTCATATGAAAAAGTGCCTTATCCAGTTTCCATTTTTTCTTGACTGAAAACTAGTGTTGCGAAGAATTTAACATTTCTCTCCAAAAATCGTAACGAACTCTGCAAGTTCTATTTCGATTCCACACCGTACTAATTTTAGTTTCTTATATTCATGAACAAAGCCATTACTTGATAGATTCCTTCTTACAAGAAATGCACAATAACCTGACTTATAAAACTAAGGCACCGTCAGACCAGACTCGAAACAATCTGAGGATATGCTCACGAAAGGAGTAAATTCTCGGTTTTTATTCATGTGGATGTGAGCATATGCTCTACTGAGCTTAGGGAAGTGAGTATTTTCTCATGTTTGAGAATCTAAAAACTTTTATTCATACGCTACCGAGCATCTGCTCGGAGAACGCGAGTAAATAGTATATGCTCATTTTTATTCATACCACCCAATAAATTCCTCAAGAAACGCTGAAAATGGAAGAAGAAGAAGAAGAAGAAGAAGAAGAAGGGCAAGGAATAAGTTTCTAGCAAGTTATAGACCAATATTCGAAAATGAGTACATTCGATTAACACGTGGTGCAAAGAAAATAAGATCGAAACGCAAACGTTCAACAAAATGTTTTGAACGTATCCTACATTTTTTCAGAACATTAATATTACCACTCATATTAAGGAATAATTTGGGAATAAATTTGTTCATGTTAAATGTTTTATTGTTTGTTCGGTTTTGTCGATAAATAAGTATCGAGTGGTTGTAAACTGGCATTGCCAAAAGTAACTTCAACCTTCAATTGATCGTGTATTAAGAAAATAGGATGTTATTTAAAAAGCACAAAGATATTTTGTATAACACGTATATCTACATTGTATTTACTTTTTTATGCCCGGGAGAAGTTCGTAATAAACTATATTTTGTAGGACTGCTATTTGATGGAGTTGAATCGGAGGGGAAAATGTTCCTCTCTATGAAATCAAAGAAGAAATATTCAACACTGGGATTTCCGCCTCAAATAATTGTAGTGTAGGTAGTCTTTCTAAACAAATATGGCGAAAAGATTTACAAATGCAGATTGTTGTTTTTTGTATCCCGCAAACAATCCTCAAGTAACTACGAAAGATATTAGATTTTAGTTTCAGATCGCTGTATTAAATTGTGACGTGGTTGGATGACCAAACGTACTATCATTTGAAAACAAAATAACAGTTATTGTGAAACAAGGAGTAAGGACGAGATAACAATTCAAGGGCGAGTTCTCTGTCAGAAGTGCTCGTTTTCGTTGTGTAATATCAATATAAGATTGCACGAAACCCTCAACAGAGAATTTTGTTTGACAATGTGGCCGATAAACTTTTTACAGTGCACAAAATACCCCCAAAAATAACGTAACAAATTTTAAAATAATAATTCTTCAATTACAAAGTTTTGAAAAAAAACTTTTTCATCAACAGGGTAAATACTTTCTGTACTTGCGTATCCCAGTATTTTCTTTCCTGACATAAATTAACATTCGTTTTGTTTTTAATTTCTCCAGTAGACACGAATATACGGAGTAAAGTACGTAGTATACAGAAAGTTATGTGATGCTGCAGTAAATCAATTTCGAGTTTTTAACGGCTTTAATGGGCTATGGCAGTAGAAGACCGTAATGGAGCTTTAATGGGCTATGGCAGCTCGTGACCATATCGATTGGACCCTAGAAATCCGTGCCTTGGTTAAGTCAGTCCCGATTTCAGTTACGAGCTGATGGGAGGGTTCGAGTGTGGCGCGGACCCCACGAAGCCAAAGACCCAAGCTGTCAACAAGACACTGTGTGCAAGCTGGTGCTGGCTGCATAATGGAATGGTCTGTTTTGACATGGAATAGACTGGGTCCTCTGGTCGAACTGCACCGATCATTGACTGAAAATGGTTACTTGGAGGCCATTTGCAACCATTCATGGACTTCATGTTCCCAAACAACGATGGAATTTTCATTGTTGACAATGCGCCATGTCATCTAGCCACAATAGTTCGGTAATGGTTTGAAGAACATTCTAGAGACAATTCGAGCGAATGATTTGGCCTACCGACATGAATTTCGTCGTACATTTATGGGAAATAATCGATAAGTCAGTTCGTGAACAAAACCCCGCACCAACAGCACTTTGGCAACTATGGACGGGTATAGAGGCTATAGAGGAATGATCCAATATTTCTACAGGGAACTTCCAACGACTTGCTAAGTCGACGCCAGTTTCTGCATTCTTCTGAAAAAACGAGGGTCGACACTAAATTAGGATGTATCCTATGACTTTTGTATAAAACCGCCCGTAATATTAATATTAACCGCATTTAAACAAAAAGTGGATGTATCTTTTGATTGAAACTGGACACAAAGACATTTCGATGATTCCCTCGCGATACCACTCAGAAATATTCAAAATACTGAAGCAACATTCCAAATGAGCGTAGGCAAACACGACTCTGAAGTGTGTGTAGATGGGTTGAACATATATGTTTGACAACGGCCTCATAATTAATATATTAGTGATTAGCATACAAAATGTTGATGCAAAAACGTTAACGAAACCAATTTCGGTTCACAGAGTTGTTATATGCCCAAATTTCAGGCGAATGACCGGTTGCGTTAATTATATTGACTATTTCACTCATGAAATTATCACGTTACATATCGCGTTACATATGGTGTAGCAAAGTAAGGACAATGTATCTAAAATATTCCTTTTTTATTCTATTTCTCTTACCACTTGTCTCTACTGGCCAATCATAAGCGGTATTAAATCAGTCATGGGAGGCAGTGTTCAATAAAAAGCCGCGAGTTTCATAAATAATATAATACTTGGGCATCCTGAAACTCATTTGTGGAATGGTCTTATTAAATGCCACTTATACATTGAAAATTTAGAAATAAATACTCTCGCCACTTCTCGAGTCGAGTTTTAATAGAAAGTGTTTCGATACACGCGAGGTATATCTCAATACTATATCACTTAGACTCGAACACATGGAACACAGGAAATTATTTACATTTTATGGTACTGGACAGAGCAGAGTTCAACCAATTGAAATTTATAGTTTGGGAAGGATCACAGAAGAGATGCATTTTTAAATATCCCAGATGCAATTGCAGTGCATTGTTTTAGAATGAAGTCTGCTATAGCTGAACCGCTCGCAAAAAAAAAACATCATGGCGGACGTACCTTTGGTAAAGTCTCGGAGGCTGCCCCCACCCTGCGGCATCTGAGATTTCCCCTCTCGGCGATAAGAAAGCGCGTAGGCGAGAAGGAGAGGCGACTGCGAGACGCAGCGATCGCGCTGACCGCCACTCGTCATCACTGCCCCCGTCCTCAGAAGAAGAACTCGCACTCCCAGGAGTGTCCAAAGAAATGACGGATTCATAGATGTGTTGGTCCATCACATTATTTGAATTATTATGTCGCCTCTATTCCCTACACATGCTCGCAGGATTTCTTCCATTGTTCACCACTGTATTGTACAAACGCTTCTCTGCAAAACATTTCCTTTTCTTTTAAGGATGCACCAATAGTTTCTGCTGCCTCGCGCCCTTTTATAAATCCCCAAACAAGTTCTATTGGATTTAGATCTGGATGGTGCGGTTGAAGACGGAGAGGAATGTGGCCATGTTCAATGATTATTTGATCAAAGACCTATCGTTTTTCAGTGGATATACTTTGAATTATTTGTAATAATTGTTGTTTTTTTTGTGAATAACAGCAGCTACTGTGTAAAGCACACTGTCACTGCACACTAACCACGGTAAAACGGACTGGAGACCGAAACTCTCAAAGACACGGCTTATTTTCTGTTGAGCGTTTGGACACCCCTACTGTAGAAACACGAAAGCTGCCTTTCGTCTCATCCTTCTCACTCATCAGTATGTTATCACCAAACTCGCAACGTTGAATTACCGCGCCACCCACGAGAGAAGGACAGAGGGAGAGCTATGTTGTGACAAAGAGCGCAGGCAGGCGGGGAAATATTAGGAGCTTTGGAGGGAGAGGCCATGTTCGGGCATGCGCAATGGAAGGTGTTTTTGAGAGTGGTAGAGCAATAGTTTCCTGGCTAATGGTGGAGCTGATATCATAACTGTCAAACGACACAATGGGTGGCATTCTTCTGTACGAGAACGTTATATAGAAGATTCCATTAAAAATTTAAGAAAAATTGCAATGCTCATTGCTATAGGGTCAGATTTGTCAGCAGCACCCACAGCTCAATGTCTTGTTCAAATTGGTAATGTAAACATTTCTGAACAATTTAAAACGTCTTCTGAATCAATATTATTGGTGTCAAACATAGCAGGATTATTTTTTTCTAATTTAAGTAATTGTACTTTAAATATTAATATTTCCAAGTAGAATTAATTGGGAATGCTTGGGCTTAAATGTTTCTGATTAATGATTTTTGAAATCTGTGATGTTCATTTTCTTGTTTATTAAGCACATTATTTGTTTGTATCTATAAATACTTAATCACACGTATTTTATAGAGTTCCGGTTAGTAGTTGTGAAGTTTTAACTGCACGCGTGCTATTAACGTTGATAATCAACACATTTTCGTATCATTAATTAGTAAACAAAAAGGGCAGGCACTCGTGGCTCTCCGTAGTTGGTGCGTGTGTGACATGTGATGGCTGCATTAATATTTGATTAGTACATCATTTAATTAATTAACATATGATAACATATGATTAATTTTTGTGTTTATTTCAAATTATTTGTCATTACCTTCTTAAAATAGTGTTTTGAATTAGAAATAAACAGAAAAGTTAAGATCCCAAGAAGGTAAATAGCGTTTTCTTTATGACAACATGACAGTGTTTAGTGTTTGAAAGATGAAGTTCCACAACGAGATGTTATTCTTTAGTGTGGAAACGGGCAAGTAAATGACTCAGTATCAAGCGGTTGCATTACAACAACTGCGATAGCTGTTCGGGCCCAGAGCGGACGTGATGATAATGACGGAAGGAGCACGCGATAAGCCACGAACTGCATCGGGCGTTACTCGACGCGTTCAACAAAGGATCTGCAAATGGTTCATGAAATTACGACACAATAATTTTTATTACGTTAGAATGCGATGAAAAGAAATAAATTGAACTTTCAACCCTTTCGAATGTTACAAATAGGCCGTGCTGTTTTTAACGCACATTTAATCCCATTGCCTTCAAAACGGGAGTCAATGAAAACGCAAAAGAAATGCAATGACAAACGTTTGCTTGTGAGCTATGACGAATTCAGTCCTGTATGGAGGAGAATTCTAACGACCGGTTGCTCTGATCGGTAGTTTTCCGCGGTGTCTCCGATCAACACTAAGCGATTGCCAGAGCAGTACCCTAACAAACGGGCCACGGACTACGCGCGATCTTTCCTACCTCTTCTTCGTCCTATCCTCTCCCCTTACACCCACACACACACACACTTACACTAACATGCACTACACTACCACACATGCCGGGAGGCCGGTCTGGAGCTTAGAGCTTGTCCCGGCTGGGGCGGTGCCCCGCTGGTGGAAGACACCTGGTTGGGGAAACCCTCGCAAGCCGACGGTAGGTCGGCGCCGGAACTCGCCGTCCAGCGGGGGAAGACAACCGCCACCTCTCGAGCAAAAACATACATTACACTTACGGGACTAATGACCTTAGTTGTTGACACGCCCGGAATCACTAACAATCAATCAATCACCTACTCATTACATCATCAATTATGTGCATCGCCGGTCTGTAAAGCGGAGGTCGCTAAGAATGGAGGGTCGTAGCTGCCTCCGCTCGAAGGGTCGCGGGTTCGAATCCTGCCTAGGGTATGGATGATTGTGTGTGTTCGCATTGTCATTACGTGTTACTCCTACGGTTCCCCCTAAAATTAAAAACAATCACAATGGTCGCTATATGACCAAGATGATATAAAGCGACCTTAAAAAATCATAAATCTCATATCCGTAAACCCATTGGGCTCTAAACCCAAGTAAATAAGTAAATAAAAAATACTATGCGGACAGTACATGATCTTTATAGTATGTACCCAGTCAGTGAGTTATCTAGGGCAGGGACTACTTACTACGCCTCGCGGGTAACTAAGCTAAGGATATAGCCCCATTCACCCCATTTCATAAATTACTGTTGTTTTTTCTGCAAATGTTTTGAAAAAATATATATTTTAGCGATCACAATTATTTTCCTTTATCAATGTAAATGTCTTAGACGATGATTAAAATCCCTTTGCTTCCAAGTCGGTCATACACTACATGCTATAGTTCGCCCTTGTTCAAGCAAATTTCGAAGAGACAAAATATATGGGTTTGTTAGAAAATATACGCTGTCCCTCCTAATTCGCAACCCACAGGCGGCCACTGATTGGGAGACATCACTAGACGTACTGACAGAATAAGCATCGTGGATAATTACTACACTAAGTGAATTTATAAAAGACCTGTGATAATTACCACCGTGCGTCGTTAGAATATTTTGTAATGAAATGCATTCTGACACGTCTTGAGAATCAGTCTTATGTTAATGGTTAGTTTAAATTATTACCAAACGATTAGCCACAGTTCGGAAGTGCTTAACACGATACGTAAAGCGTCTCGTAAGATCCTAATTTGATGAAATTAAAAAAGATTTAGTTTCAAAACATTAACTTAAACTTGTTGCCGACCTGGATGGCCGAGGTGGCTAAGAGCGAGTACCGACTCAGCGCTTCGGTCCGAAGGGTCGCGTGTTCGAGTTCCGCCTTGGACATGGCTGTTAGTCCCTTGACTTTGTGTGTGTGTTGTCGCGGAGGGCCTCGCGTTCTGCTGACCCCAGATCAGAGGAGCCCGCAAGTGTTTGTCTAGTGTATGGTCGAATATGCGTCCCTTCGGGACGTAAAGGGCAACCGGCTGTCGGCTGGATAAAAGCCCAAGGAAAAAAAAAACTTAAACTTGTTTAATGTGTTCTGTTATTCGCATATAATAAACCTAGGCTTATTATCTATGTTAAATACATGTAGGCCTTTGAAATGAAATTACATAGGGTAATCAGTACAAATCAGTTTATTATCTACGAATTTGTGCTTAAAAGGAAAAGATGCAGGCTACGTAAACAGGAACAAAATATATAATCCCCAAAATGTTCAATTCCCATAAAGTATGTCCGAGGCTTCCGCACCCAGCCGCGTGGCTTTTCAATACTGACGTTCGCTTTTGCCAATTATTTAATAGTTAAGGAATCGTTACTCGTATTTAGTTCGCTATATGATGTACAAAATGTAAGACAAATTATGTAAATTCCATTCCACACTATTTAGATTGTTTTATAACTACGAGAGTTGTTAGGAATGGTTTGGAACAGATATTCCCAAACTTACGATCTCGGAGGGGGGCACAGAGGGCCCATAACAGAACCCAGGGTCCACATAGACCCCTAGGGGAGACTACACACCCGAAGGAGGTCCGTCACTGCAGTGCCTCTGACCGGGAGATCCTAGGTTCGAGTCCCGACGGTGGCAAGATTTTCGATTCTAGCATCTCCGCGAGGTCGAATTCAGTTGTTGCCTGGCAGAGACTTCTAGAGGCCGGCATCTCTGATCGGTAGTTTTCCGTGGTTTCTCCGAACAACACTAGGCGAATGCCGGAGCAGTACCATAAGAAACGGGTCATGGACCGAGCGCGACCTTTCCTTCCTCTTCCTTATCCTATCCTCTCCCCTTACACACACACTTACACTAACATGCATTACACTACCACATAGTCCGGGAGACCGGTCGGGAGTTTAGAACTTGTCCCGGCTGGGGCGGTGCCCCGCTGGTGGGAGAGTCCTGGTGAGGGGGAAACCTCACTAGCCGACGGTAGGTCGGCGCCGGATCTCACCATCCAGCAGGGGAAGATCACCGCCATCTCCTCATTAAAACATCCACAATACTTACAGGACGGAACCTTACTCGTTCACGTGTCCGGAATCTCTACCAACCAACCAACCAACCACCCGAAGGAGGTCCGCCCAGGAGTTAACTCTGGAAGCACTGGTTTAGAAGGATTTATTTGCAGGCCACTGACTCCGAAATGGAAGAGGCGGTGGATGCGGCGCTGCAGGCCGGGTACCGCCACATCGACACCGCCACTTTCTACGGCAACGAAGCGGCCATCGGCAGAGCCCTCAAGAAGTGGCTCGACGCCGGGAAACTCAAGCGGGAGGACGTGTTCATTGTCACCAAGGTAACATCACCCAGGGTGTAACGCATTCCTTGCCGATTCCAAATTGTGCAAGAAAAATATCCATTACGATACACGTACGTTGCAACTCACAATGCAAGGCAAACAATCATTTTACAACCCAAAATATAATAAAACGGAAACGTAATTTTATGTATAATAAAACCATATATTTAAAAATACTTTCATATTTCTATGTAGAAAATGTCCATATTTATTTTGTTGTAAAATATTAATTAATAATGTCCTCTAAAATTCAGGGATTTTAGTGTTCATCGCATTGCATCGCACTGTAAACATCTGAGGCTAAAAAATAATTTACAATATTCAGTGTCCCATCTTCTTAAATATGGTCTCTACTAGTATTATTTAAAATTGGTTTTAAAATAATCCCCATAATATACAACTTATAACTGATGTAATTAATATATTTTTTTAATCTTATGCTACCATTACGATTCTAACTTTTCTTTTTCGGGTAACTTGTATTGTACATTGAAGTAAAACCCTTTTTGCAATACCAGAATCTCCCTTTTGTTGAAAAGAAACTTGGAGAATCAAAGTGTACTGAACTTTAAAAGAAATTATGCATCATAAATTCCTCAAAGAGTATAAATCAGCCCGAGATTTTATTGGAAATAAAATTTAGGAAACAGTTCTAAGTATACTTTGGTTCTCAACAATACAATCAAAATGTCATAGAATTTATATAGTATTTCTATAAGTATTTTATATTTTTAATAATTCCAATCAACACCGTATTTAAAGAATAGACAAGCATAAAATCTTTAAGTAGGCAACATTTTAAGAGAATTTTTTTATAAACATTTGGAAATGTTTGAACATGGCACTTCAATCAAATCTACCTACTTCCCACAAAATTCTTGTAATCTTCTTGGAGAATGATAGAGTACCCTGTCGATTCCCAAGTGTACAGCTAGGAAGGAACCTTGCCGCATCTCTTTTGCCATGTGAGATTTTAAAGTCATTTCAAGATTCTTCGTGAGACTAAACAAAAATGTCTTGTGGACTATGAAGGAAATCATTGCAAGACATGTTACCTTAGTCAAAATATAATATCTGAAAATAGAAATGGCCGCCAGCGATCCTCCTTTGTCATTTCAATTTTAAAATTGACTACCTCTTTTTAGAGTATGTTTCTTACTGTATTCTGAAGTGTCTTTGAATGTTAAAATGACATTTTTTTACAGCTCCCGAATGTCGGCAATCGAGCGGAATCTGTGGAAAAATATCTCAAAAAATCTTTAGAAGCCTTGCAAGTGTCATACGTTGATCTGTATCTAATTCATCACCCTGGAGGTCTGATAGAAAAAGGTGATGAGCTGACGCCTTTGGACGACAAAGGAAAAGTTCTCATCGATCCAAAAACAGATCATGTTTCCCTGTGGAAGGTATTTTTTCTAAAGATATAATAATTAGTATAAATAAATTTCACGAAGAGCTTTAGTAAAAACAATGTTATGTACAAATACTCGTACTCTTAATTACATATGTTTTGCAAACCAAACCATGCGTACACCATAAAGCAGAGGGAGATAACAAAATGGAAAATAAAAATGGATGAATTTGTGAATGATTTTTGATGATCAAATTTTGCACGAACACATTTGAGTAGCTGAGGAGGAAAAAGAGTTCCATATCTCAATATTACGCAATATTTGGCTACAAAGGGTTGTTTCTAGAAATCAAGCAACCTGCAGTGGAGGAAACGGAGCCGGCATTCTTGTCACGCGACGACGCGGTGAATGATCGCGCGGCCGCGGGGGGGGGGGGGGTTAAGCTGGATTGGAGGGGAACAACACCGTAGTTACGACCGATTGGATGTGCGGGGGAAGGGGCAGAATATTCGGGGAGGACGGGGCTTTTTGACAGATTATCGTGAATGCTCCATTCATTCTAAATACCACGTACTGTACTTACATTAACACCAACAGTGACTAATATCTTTCCTCTATAGTTTAACTACAGATTGATATGCTCCAAACACTGAAGTGTATCTAAAAAAATTAATAATAATAATAATAATAATAATAATAATAATAATAATAATAATAATAAATTTAAAAATAAACCTTTCAATGTTTTTATAACACTTTGTCCAAAACAACGATAAAAATGCAACTAGAAAGTCAAGTATACATAATCATAACTTTAATGTTTCTTTTTGCATGTATGGTGATCGTTCTACGACAATAAACTAGAGAAGGGTAAACAGCACGTACTTTCTCGCCTTTAGTAATAGTTATGCACTATTTATACCACATATCTCTCCGAATTAACACATCTCAGTAATTTTTTTTGTAAAATTCATTACAAATCGTACATTTGGTGCAAAAACTAAATATTCTCAAGAAAAATTCAACACAAATTTGACCCTTAAAACTGTTTTTTATATAGGTAAATATGTCTCAACAATAAGAGGTAATTGTCAAAATTTAGCTCCCGAGTCATTGTTTCAGTGCCATTGTTGAATTCTAAGTTGATCTTCCCTGTCGAGCTATTTCATTGCATATATTTCAGAAAGGTTTTAAATAATTTCTAAAAGATTAATGTGTAAATATGTAACAAAAGGTTGAATGTAAGAAACGAACAAAGAAATATGAAATAATATACAAATTTTAATTTACCAAGCATCCAACTGCCTGGAATTCAGGCAGCCCATTAAAAAGCCCGTTCAGGAAGCACATTAAATTCGGAGCGAACGATTATGTTTGTTGCCACATTAAACAAAAAATACTCACATTTTCAAAAAATTTAACATGACCTTATTTGAAAATCATTTTTGGCAAACACATTTCCTAAGAAAAAATGTCCTTTCACAATTGAAGTTGTAGGAAGAGCCCGAAATTTGTTTTTAATTTTCGAAAAATCAGGCATTTCATCAAACATGAGACCTGCACCATTCTCTTAAGCGTCCTATACGCTAAGATCTAAATTTAATCCAAAAATGTTGCGTCCTTTGTGAGAAACAATGGTTTAAAGAAAATAAAAATTCTCAACGGTCGACACAAAATTTCGCAATAAATACTCATGTTTTTTGAAAAATTCAACATGACATTATTTTTATATATGTTTTTCATGAACACATTTCATTAAGAAAAATGTTTATCTTCATAATTGTAGTTGTAGGATGATGCCGAAAAAATTTGAAGTTTTGTTCCTTTATCCACTTGTCAGCAGTTGCCTCTTATTTTGCTGTTCCAACCTTCTCCATCCGCCCATAGATCGTCATCCATTCCTCTTTCATGCATGGTTTCAATTATTCCTGAATTCCAGGTTTTACGAGGCCCTTCTCTTTTCATTCTTCCTGAAGAAGACCAATCGAGGACATTCTTAGGACACCTTGAATCTGACATTCTCATCAGATGGCCATACCGTTTACTTCCGTTTTACTTCCCAATCTGTTAACAACAGATTCCGCTTGCTGCATCCGTTCCCTGATCTCTACGTTTCTAATTTTCTGCATTATTGAAATTCGGTAGCTCTTTCGTAGTCCATCAATTTCTACCGCACACAACTTCTGCTTCTGACGTTCCGTCAGGGTCCAACTCTCTCCACCGTAGGTTAGAATACTTTCAATAATAGTTCTTACAATAATATTTTTGGTTTTTACGTGAATTTGCCGACTCCATAACACCACATTCACCATTCTTATGGCTCCTCTTGCCTGTTTAATGCGGTCGTCAATATCCTTTTCACTATTTCCAGACTTATGTAGGATTGTACCCATTGTACTTGAACTGTTCAACTAAGTTAATCCTTCCAACTCCTTGAATATCCAAGTCAGTATCTTCTCCTCCTACAATCATATACTCTGTTTTCTTCAAATTTAATTTAAGTCCACCTTGTACTGTCACCATCCTTATTCCCCCCTCTGATGCGAGGTTCTTGAACGAATGACTCGAGCAGAAGATTAGATTTGCTCCGTATTAACAATGGATGTCACAGTTTTATTACAGTTGAAATGTTCTCATTGTAATGCAGGCTATGGGGTCGTCTTTCGATACCAATGAAAAGATAGGTCAGGTCCTTTCGAAAAATTAACAAGGAGAGTATATTCTTTCTTAGAATTAAAAAAAAATTGAAAAGAATGGCAGTAATCGTTGAATTGGATAACATCACAAACTATCACTTGAGACAAACACAAATGATTATACTCTAATCACAGTGACAAAAGGAAACACTATCTGAAAATAATGAACATATACATATACCCCTATGTACAAAAATGCACAACATACAAAAGAAAGAAAAGAATCGGGAAATAAACCCCTCAAATAGTTGCTATTCAGTACATAACAACTCTACTGTAAATTAAAAATGAACTTCAACTTATTTACAATAGCATTGAATTGTATAATCCAGTTAAAATATTTAGTTACAACATGAATCTAACACCGTTTTCAAAGAAATCTCACAAAGATTACGCCAGTGAATAAGTAACTAGAATGCATTTTTGAATAAATAAAAATGTAACATCAAGTTAACACTTTCTTTGGTCTCGAAAGGATGCGTTAATTCCTAAGAATTCTGAAGCGTGAAATTTACAATAACTTTAAACTGTTCAATCATCTGTTTTCAGTTACGACAGTTGTTGAATTACACTTTCCATAGTAGTAACTTCAATCATGTACGCCACGTAAAGTAACTAGAATTCTCTTCACTTTCCTTGCAAAATGTAGCTTCTAGCTAAACTACGCCAGTTACCTAACAAGGAAAACAGCAATGCAGTTCACAGCAGAACGTTACAACTCACTGATCGTTTTAAATCTGCTCGCAGTCGTCTGAAATATAGACGACCCCCGCCACCAAGGTCAGACCGCCGAGTCTCCTGGCGTGACGTCGCTGCCGCAACGAAGAATTCTATCTTGTGCTCCGTTACCTTGCGTAGTAGTGTGGTCGCGTCGTATATTTCGTTTGTCAGAACGAAAATTAGTTCTCTTGCATCAGCGTCACGTAGGAAAGAAAAGTAGGCAAAAGAAAAAAGCTGTGGGGAAAAACGTTACTTGATAGGCGCGAATTCACCCAAAATCACAAGTGCATGCTATGGTGCACTGTATTTCTTCGTTTGAAATTACATGGTACACTTCTCATGGAATTCCATGATTATTCTTGATACGTTAATATAAAAAATCTTGTATTTCATTTACGTTAATAATTCCAGTCAGTAAACTGTAATTTCATTACCTCTAATGAGCTTTTTAGAAGACATCCGTCGCTTTCCTCCGCAGTCGGCAATCTTCCAGGACAACCTTTCTCCTCACAGATCACAGGCAAAATGGATGAGAATTCGTTTCTTCATCGCAATTTGCGAGCTTGTCGAAGAAATTTTTGATCGGTCAGTGTGTTGAAGCGAACAATTTCTGAAGCGATGGCAATTATCTGCGCCTTCTAGTGGTCAATGCGAGTATTCTTATCAGAGGTATAGCGCTCCACAGTGACCTGAAGTTGAATTGGAAATATTGTAAAGGCGAGATAGCGGTTACAGTACATAGGCCCGTACTATTTTTCGGGTCATATATTCCGCACATTATTTTGAGGCCCTATTACCTGATCATTCGCAAATAGCGAATGAGTTGCTTGCCCTTTTACTAAATCACCCATTATTAACTTGGCTATCCGTCTATTCTAAATAAATTTTGAAGAGAATGAGAGGCCTTACACTTCCCTGCCTGAAACCTTTGATAGTTTTAAATTCATCGGAAATTATTTTTACTATTTTTACCACAGCTCGAGTATCCATGTACATTTTTTTTTTGAGTTGAAGGAGAGATTCTTCAACATTAAAATTTCCTACTGCCCCCCACAATTCATTAATAGGCACCGAGTCATATGCTTTCTCCAGATCAATAAAAGCCAAATGAATCTCTCTTCCTTTCCGACTCATTTTCTCACACATTTATCTTAATATAAAAAGTTATCCAAACAGGACTCTCCTCGTGTAAAACCAGCTTGTTCTGAAATATTCATGAACACCCTTGCCTCCAGTTTATTCTTAACTATTTTGCTAAAAAGTCTTCCAATTGATGCCATTACTCTTATACCCCGATAATTGTTCATGTCTTTCTTACTTCCTTTCTTGTGAATAGCCGAAATATATGATAATTCCATTCAGTTGAATAAATGAATACAAAGTACAAACACAATTTAAATGACAATTTCAAACAAACTGCACAACTGTACTACAAAGATCAAGGTATTTATTTTATCCCATTTTATAATTTTGCTCTGTTCAGTCCCATTCCCTTTCTGAATAAAGCCGTATTAACTTCTCATCCAACCTCGCCTAATATCGTATCATTTACTCAGTCCTCATAGGTGCGATCGCTCCTCAAACACAAGATGTTAGCGGTCGTCGGTCTGCCGCCTTACAACGCGCTTCAAATCCCAATGCACCTTTTGATCTGCTACCTTGCTCGCCGCCTCGCTCCGCAGTTGCGTGGCTCCGACTGAGCCCCATCGCCGCCCGCTGCGTGGCCCTGCGAAACCCCTCGTTCAGCGCGAGGGAGGCGCCGTCGCTTCCGGCCGCGCTAAATTCCGTTCCTCCGATCGCCGCGTCCTCCAAATCCAGACCAGCTCCAGTCTTCCGTCTTCTTCTTCCCACTCACCCACACGCCTCTTCTTCTTTCTTCTCTCTTGCCCCAAACACGCGTTGATAGCCTGCGTGCGTCTAGTCTTTGCACGTCATGATTTCGTTAAGGCGTTTTCGACGTCGCTTGCTGCACTCGTTTCCCTGTTACTCTGATAAAATTAAAGCTCTCCCTGCAGTTTCAGTATGCAAATTTCAATTTCACAAGCACTAGCTCTTTCTGCCGCTTCGCTGTATAGTTCCAAACCGCGGTGTTTACTGAATCTCTGAACTCTGCGCAAACTGTCCGTCCGGCATACAATGACGGATTTCACTCCGTTTTCTCTCAATCTTAACTTCGCAAATTACAATTGCACGTATTTCAAAATGGCGATCACTACTCGTTCAACGTTATGCACTAGAATGACCAAACATTACTGGCTTCGACTCGGGCAACAAGAGTGTGACTGGTCAGTTGTCCGCCGAATTTATGTGGCCGCTCTTTCTTATAGGGGAGGTAGCACGTAACACCCCTCCAGAACTCCCCCCTTCCCACCGCCGTCCCTCACCCTCTAGCTGCCGCCCCCTGATAACGCCGCCGACGTCCTACGGTGATCACGGATTTCTTACTCTGCGCGCGTTTTCCAAACGTGGGCGAGGCCCACACATCATGTGGCTCCATATGACTAGTGGCGGCAGCCCACACATGGGCTTGGCGTCACAAAACATGTGTGTGTATATATATATATATATATATATATATATATATATATATATATGCGAAGTTAATATAAATAATTATAAACAATCATGTTGGTGTTTCTCAGTGGCGCTCAGACGGAATGGGGGCAGGTGGAACAACTTGCTCTAGATCCTGATTTAATTGGGGCGTGTTTTTTTTTTCATCAAAACAAAAATGTATTTACTTCTAATTCAAATTAAGCGTTATAAATTTAATTCGGTTGCTTGGAGAGTCGGAACTTCCCTCCTGATTAAAATGTCATCAAACGTAGAAACGTAACATCATCGTGAGGTGGACTAACTTGTTTAATAGGGAGTTTTAGAACCACGCGTAAGGTAGCGATGCTACGGTCACCTTACAAGGGGCAAAATGGACGCCTAAAAACAGGAAACGTTGGGGATTTTTCCATCTCTGACAAACCGATTCTCGTATGTGAGGCAGTTACAATTATTTCTTACTAACTCCACAATACTGGTAAGAATTAACAGGAAATGTTGGAGAAGTGATATAGGAAAGAAATTTCCGAAAAACAAGTTGAAATCATAACTTCGGGATATGTTATGTCTTACTCTCATAATGAACGCTGAAAATATTTCCTACGTTCGCAAGAACAGTCGATTCAAAATTCCAGAGTGCATACTCATCGTAGAGGGCCACAAAATCTAAACCTCCGAACACAATGTAGATTTATTATACTCTTGTCTCATTTCGTGGTTTAAAAGTCTCAGCGCTAGCCTAGACTCTCTGATATATAATGCAACTTCTTTGTTCAACGCTTGAAATATTTCTGTTATAATGCATACCGCAACGTCGCAATTGTTCACACTCTTCTGAACGTTGTCCTTTATGACCAAAGTCGTTAGTCACGTGATCAATAGAGTTTATAGGACGTCTCCTTATGCCTGGCGCTAAAACTCCCTAATATCGTAGAAATCATAATACATCATTTTCGCAAATATTTATTCATTATACTTTCAATAATCTTAAACGACAATATTGAAAAAAAGCTTAAGATGAGTAAACTTTCATTTGAAACTGTTAATCTGAGAAACTTCACGCTAAAAAGGTACCAGTTTTAATTCTTCTGTCACTTTAGGCGATGGAAGCTCAAGTCGATGCGGGTCGCACGAAATCCATTGGATTATCCAACTTCAATGCTCGTCAAGTAAAGCGTGTAGTGAAGAACGCACGTATTCTTCCGGCCAACAACCAAATCGAAGTCCACATTTACTTTCAACAAAAAGAGCTCGTGGCATTTTGCAGAGCTCTTGACATCACAGTGTGTGCTTACGGACCTCTAGGCTCTCCTGGATTGATCCCCTTCATGAAGAAAGAGGGACTAGAAGTTAACAAGTAAGTAAACTGTACAAGAATGAGCAACTATCTCTTTCCCATGGACCCCCACAGTCGTGGTAATTTTTAACTTGTTTTTATTTTTATTTCATTTTGTATTTATGTGTTTTTGAGCTGCGTTAATACAAGTATGTATTTATCTTCTATAGACTCCGATTCCAAAAGTACGATTAACAAGCTCGGTAACTAGTGATATCTATCTCGAATTCATTTCGTTTTCAGAATTACATTATCTGATTGTGAATTTTTTCTTCCGGGGACGGAGAGCGAAGGGGAGGGCGTTCAGGCACGATGTGGGGTGGGGGTGGGGGTTTCCTTGGCTTGATTGATTGATTGATTTTTTCGTGTTTCCGGGCGCATAAACGGCATAGGTCATTAGTCCCGTAAGTGTGGTGCCCAGCCGGAACAAGCTCTAAGCTCCCGACCGGTCTCCCGGAATATGTGGTAGTGCAGTGCATGTTATGTGTGTGTGTGTGTAAGGGGAGATGATCGGAGAAGGAAGAGGAAGGAAAGATCGCGCGCGGTCCGTGGCCCGTTTGGTAGGGTACTGCTGCGGCATTCGCTTGGTGTTGATCGGAGAAACCACGGAAAACTACCGATCAGAGCAGCCGGCCGGTAAAATTCTCCTCCAGGCGACTGAATTCGACCTAGCTGAAAAGCTATTGTCGAAAATCCTGTCGCCATCAGGACTCGAACCTAGAACCTCCTGGTCAGAGGCGCTGCAGTGACATCAGTTGATCCCCTGAGTTACCGCTCCCGGTTTTTCCTTGACGTTTTACGGAATTTGCGAGGGCATTCTCACAGCGGGAGCCCCAGAGCAGCAGCTCTGTACGCTCCGTACTTATATTCAGATTTATTTAACGTGGCGCCTCAAGGCCACAGTCTGGACGAAGAGGGGGACACGACCATCCAATCGGGAGCGTCATTACAATTTAAATTTTTGGATTGGAGCTACCAATTGGATGACAATGTCTCCCTCTCCTTCCAGCTAGTGACCTTGAAGCGCCACGTTGAATAAATCAAAGTATAATCCGGGCCTGAGAGTAAAACCACACTCGAAAACCACACTTTTAATTCAGTCTTTCGGTTCTTCGTCAATCACACATTACTGATCGGGTAATTTTTCAAATATTACTGAAAGATTTGCATAATTATGACTTTTACTTTTACAGGATACGTACCGCGAGTAATTCTGAGAAAAGATTAGCCATAACCACCGAATGACTCAATGGGTTCGGTATCCTTTGCCATCCACAAGCCTACTTTGCTACAAGCTTGCTTCCTTTGACATCTACAAGCAAACGATGCACTCTACGTACTGAATTAAAATATCGCTGAATTGGTGTCTCATGAGATATACAATCAGAATATAATTTCTGAAGTTCAAAACATCCTCTTGGGCAATAAAATGGGGGGATCCATCGTTTAAGCAGGATCAGATATGTTCAGTGCATGACGGACCTGGTTGATCAAAGCAATAGTAAGGCATTGTTTTTTAGACGAATGGAATTCTATAGAAGTATGTGTTGTTCAAGAGTAGCCACGAGATTTTCCATTATTCTACTAAAACTGTGTCCTTAGTACGCGTTGTAAATATGGAAAAGTAACAGGCTCCAGCATACTGCTGAAGTATGATGTACATATCGACACTCACGCATGTAAGAAATCATTTGCGACCTGTGGGATGTGAATTCGGGGGGAAGGCATGCTTGTTCCAACAATCGTATACCTATTGGCGCTTCAAAATATTTCTTGAACTTTTCAGGGTTCCCAGCGTTACACCATTAACAGAACCAGTGGTCCTGAATATAGCCAAGAAGTACAAGAAGTCACCAGCACAAGTGTTGCTGCGTCACCTCATCCAAAGAGGAATTGCAGTTATTCCTAAAAGTTCTAATCCAAAAAGGATAAAGGAAAACATTGATGTAAGACTCCTGTAATAGGAAATATTATTGTCGTAATAAGAATTGAATGCATAAATGTGTTCACCTAAATGTAAAAATAAATAAGGTTAACTTGTTAGTTAGGATCCATTCGTCCATCGTTACACGGCAGTTATTTAAGAACGTTTAACTCAATTACTTCAAAGACAGAGGGCCGGAGTTTTCTATAAGCAAAATACCTGAAAATACCCCTACCTAAGGGGACAGCGAGCCAAAAAATAAAACGTTTCTGTAAAATGTTGATAACCAAATATTCTACTATGCTAAAGTATATTTTTAAAAAAACTTGGTACATGTCAAATTAGACTAATAACAAGTTCACATTAAGTTTGTAATTGAATATATAAATCCCCTCTCCCGGGGGCAGGAGGCAAAACGATTGTGCTTGGGGACCCTGCAGTACCTAAATCCGGTCCTTCACAGAGATGTCTTAATGTATTAGAACTTGTTTTCTTTATTTTGATATCTGATTCCATGATTTTGCAGGTATTCGACTTTGAACTTACTGTAGATGAGATGGATGATCTAAATGCTTTAGATAAAGGTCGACGTGCGCGAATTTTCAATGAATCTTCCCAGCCGTGAGTACATTTACTTATATTACTACTATTACTATAGTATGGTGAAGTTGTAAAATTAACGAACAACAAACCCGAAACATGAGATTACGCTTTATTAACAATTCATTTACACATCTTTTTTTCTTTTTTCAGATTTGATGCTCATCCAGAATTTCCGTATCGTGATTTTTACTGAAGAATTTATGAAATTTTCTCATTCTTATATTATTACGTTTCTCAAATTAAATCCTTGTATAATAAGAAATTATTTGCGTTTCATAATGATTTCTATAAATTTATGATAAAAGAACAAATACGTTGAAATAAAGACATTAAAACAAAGTCTAATAGAAGCATTAAACACCAAGTTACTGAACTTTTCATACACAAAAAATCATTAACATTTATTTATTGTATCTAAATTGTACCCTATTCTCTACTTTTACTTTGTCGCCCTTACTTCAAAATCATTGGTCCTATTTTCATAGTTAACGCGGTATTTTCGAAAATTTCAAAAGTTTGAATTTTCTTTGACGTCTTCCTACACCCACAAAATTGAAGGTAGAGACTTTTCCTTCAAATAAAAAAATGTGTCCAAAATTAGTTTTTGTATTAAGATCATGTACATTTTTCTGAAAATTTCAGCCGTTTTCTTGCAATATGGCGCCCAATATTTGCAATTTTAAAAAAATACAAAAAAGATTTTCACAAAAATGGCTCCAAATTTTTCTTTGCATTTTTGGTATGGGTAGTGCCAAATACGATGACATAATCGCCATATTGCTCTATTCCTTTGTTTTTTCAAAAATTACACCTGGTAATTTTTTTACTTGTCTCTCACAACGGTAATATTTATATTAGAAGCGATTTCTTCACATTATATTTATAAGTACATCTGCTTTAAATAATGTCATGTGAAGGCTCTTGTAAATTCAACTGTTTTCAATGAAAATGAACTCCAAATTCCACATTTTCAGAAACGCTAAAAAGGCCATTTTCTCAGAGATGGCTCCCAAGTGTTTTTCTTCTCAAAACGTCCGTCAAAATGTCCTCCAAATTTTTTCTTTAAATTTCTTGAAAGAATAGAGCAAACTACACTTATAAGGGTGGCATATGTCCGATTTCCATGGTTTACTCTGAATTATCGAAAACTGCAGTAATTTGAATTTATCTCAGCGTCTACCAACAAATATAAAATTGAAGACACAGATTTTTCCTTCAAATGAAATTTGTTGTCCATCATTAGTTCTTTCATTAAGGTCACATAGATTTCTTGAAAATTTTAGTAGTTTTCGTGCAATATGGCGTGCAATATGTGCAATTTTAAAAAATAACAAAAACAAGATTTTCTCAAAAATGACTCCAATTTTTTTCTTTAAATTGTTGGTAGGGGTAGTGCCAAATGTAACTTATACGATGACATAAATGCCCTATTCTTTTGTTTTTTCAAAAATCATAAAAATGTATTTTTTTACTTGTCGCTCTCATCGGTAATATTTACATTAGAGGCGATTTCTTCACATTATATTTAAGAGTACATGTGCTTTAAATAAAGTTGTATAAAGTTTCTCGAAAACCCCACAGTGTTCTGTTAAAATGAGTTCAAAATTCAGCATTTTCAGAAACACTCAAACACCATTTTCTCAAAAATGGTTGCAAATTTTTTCTTCAAACTTTTCCAATATACAGTGCTAATTGCACTGTAAAGTTCAATTTGGTGTAAACTTTTGTTTTTTCAAAAATTACACAAATGCAAAAATTACACAATTTTTTTGAAATATCTCTCACGCCGTTGGTATGTAAATTTCCATCGATTTGTATACATTATTTCATTTGTGAGTGGAAGGGCTTCAAATTATTTCAAATAATGTTTTACGTAAACTCAACAGATTGCTGTGAAAAA
The DNA here is from genome assembly GCA_011170035.1 of Teleogryllus occipitalis. Classification (NCBI taxonomy): domain Eukaryota; kingdom Metazoa; phylum Arthropoda; class Insecta; order Orthoptera; family Gryllidae; genus Teleogryllus; species Teleogryllus occipitalis. The sequence continues at coordinate 149,026 of BLKR01002457.1, read as the reverse complement.
GGGCTTTGAATTTCTCATTTAAAGTAATGCTTAATCGCCATTTTCTTAAAAACGGGTACATATTTTACAATGAAAATTTCTATTTAAGATGAGGTTTTACTCTTTAATAATTTTGAGGTAATATTTCGGTAGTACTATTAGGAAACAGAAAAGTTGAGAAAATGTCAAAAAAATGTATGTGGGTGGCGATAGATGGCAGCTGGCAAGATGATAGGGCAAGCCCGTGAAGCCAGTCCACGCCAAGGAAATTAGAAAACTTTATAACGAGAAAGTCTGTGCCATCCCCTAGCATCATAGTTAAAATTGCACATATTTCACACAATATTCTGCGAAAACTTCTAAAATTTTCAAAAAAATGAACATGGTCCTAATAAAGGAACTAAATGTGGAGGACAAATTTTACCTGAAGGAAATATCTCTATCTTCAATATTGTAGTTGTAGGAAGTCACCGACAAAAATTCAAATTTTTGCAATTTTCGAAAATTCAGAGTTAACCGTGTAAATAGGACCTATACCACCTTTATAGGTGTATTTTGCTTTATTCTTCCAAGGAATTTAAAGAAAAATTTTGAAGCTGTTTTTGAGAGAATTTTGAAAATGTCCGGGTGGCTTCTGTAAATTACCCCCCAAATTTTAAAGAATGATTTTCAAAATCTCAAAGCTTCGACTTAAGCTAGATGAACAGGGGTTTCTTCAATTTGGAAAAAATCCTATGTATGGTTTAGTAGTGTTCACGGATGGATGGACATTTTGAAAGGAAAGAAAAAGAGGAAGAAAAAAAAAAAGAAAACACTTTTTCGGTATCAGTGGGCCCCAAAACGTGTATTTCCGTTGAAATTTCGAAATAGATTTTCCTCAGCATTACATATCTTTATACTACGAATATTACTCTGTATATACATTCTATACGAGAAAGTAGAAAGAGAGCAGGGAAAAAGACAGAGAAAGAGGAAGGAAAAAAGGTGAGGGAAAAGGAGGAGAAAGTGAGGGAAAGGTGTAAGAGGGGAAGAGAGAGGGGCAAGAAGGAAGAAAAGAGAGAGGGAAACAGAGAGCAGGACATCTGCTGGGGTCTGCTAGAGAGAGACAGAGGGAAACAGAGAAGCAACAAAAGAGAAATAGAGGGGAAGAACAAGCAAGGCAGCAAGAGAGGGGAAAAGGAGAAAAAGATAGGGAAATAGAGTGGGAAAGGAGAGAAAGAGAGGGGGGAAATTGGGGGTAAGAGAGAAAAAGAGAAGGGGGGGGAGAGCGTGTGACAACTTCTGGGTTCTGCTAGTATAATAAAAAATTGAATGAAAGTTAATTTTTCTAATATAACCTGTTTTGCACCTTCAGATTATATTGGGATAGCTTGCTGAGTCCAAATTTAATGAATGAGTCAGCTTGACTTCATTTTCAAGTGACTATGCAAACATGAAAACTAACATCTGAGAGAATGAAAATTGAAAATCCTAAAATTAGAACTGTAGAGAAATGTGAAAACTTATACTTGATTCAAGGTTTGTTTTCTCTGTAATAACACACAAAGGCATGGATTTGCACTTTTCAAAATTTCTTTTTATTAAATGTTTATGTAATACCAAATTAAAATTTTATTTAACATCTATTCATTATATGAATTACAAGTTAATAACATAGTGAAACACGGACAAATTCCATAGCTGCAATTGATGAAGAGACACATCCAATGAACTCCTAAATTAAATGTTTCCACAGAATTCTGAAAAAAAATGTGCAAAATGAAATGTATTAAACAATACAATGCCGTTTCTTTACAAATACAGCATATTGTACTAAAAGTAGCACACACAATGTAAAGTATGGTTCTTACATCTTCTTCATTCACAATACCATTCATGACATTCATGTGTGTGTACATTCTGCCAATTCACAACTGCCATATTTTACATACTACATACTACAAGTCAAATACTTTGTGTTGCAGCCCCTAATTTTAACTACTTATGATAAAAGAAGTCCTCATTAACAGAGTACACTAACTGCAGGGTCAGTGTAAGGAGTGGAGCTTGTCAGTGCAATGCAGAAACCAAATTTAATGCAGTCTTGAGATTCAATATACATTGTACTTTGTACCTGTTCTGGAAGAAAGTAAAATCATTCTTTGGAAATCAAATTCTTTAACTTTCTTTCATCATGTTGCACTGAACATTTTGCTCATTGATAAGAATAAGAATATATTCTGCAAGTTTTTTCAACATGTTGAAAAAATTTATTTATTGGAAATTGAACTCCTCAGGTAAATTGGATATTCAAAATGAAAGATAATCATATTAAATAACAATAATTGACCCCTTTGGGCATTTTGATGCTCAAGTATTTTCTCCAAAAGCTCATTCCTTTTTTCTATTACCTTGATGACGTACTAACAGACCTACAGTATTCAATTGTATAGCAGAAACTACCATGGTTAATTCAGCAAGTTGTCACAGTAACAAACATGTTTCAATGTACAGTTTGTGTGGTCAACTAATTTATATATTTAACAAAATATGAAAAATTCAAAATACAAAATCTGGAAAGACACTTGCCCATTACAAAAAAGTCTCTTTGGACTTTGCACCTTCATTTAATTCAACCCAAGACTGGAAGGTAGACAAAGGGACATCTGTGGAAGCCATGGATCACAGTATCACATACTGAAATGGTCTTTTATACACACCACTCTAAATTTCATCAGTGAATTCAGTCACCCTATCATAATTTTCTTTATATGTGCTTTTAATGAGAATTTCTACCCACCTTCCTTTACATAATTTTATATGCTTCATAAAATTTAAACAATACAGGACTTTATTTATGACATAAAAATGCAATTCCTAGACACAGAGGGCTCATGATCAATTTTAAAATTATTTGCATAAACAAATCTCATATCAGAGCAATACTTTTGAATCTTGCCAAAGTAAATTGATTTATTCCATTTCATATTATACATAGTAGACTAAATTCATGAAAATTAATGATCAATAAACATCCATTACAAAAGTACAATAAACTTTATTTTTTCTTGGAACAGTGAGGGTAAATGAGGCTAAACACTCATAATCACAAAAAAAAACAGCAAAAATTATTTCAAGAATTTGTCTATTCATACATCTGAAGAAAAATATTGCAGAATATTATTATAGTACTAATATATTCTTTAACAGACTTTCTGCACTTATTTATTTTGTTCACCTGACAACTGTATTTAAAATGGGATCAATATTTTTTTAAATGGTTTCAAGTTTTCCAAGTGTATGAGCAAGACTTGCCTACACAAAAACACAGTATCTAATAGGGATTAATGAATATTATGAATCAAATTTTTGGCAAGGTTATACAGTATGTTATCATCATAAATGTTTTCATTGACAACATACAATAATAAACAAACTTTTTCATAGTGATGTTCACTGGGAGTGTTTTTCTTTATTTTCAAGATCAGCATGTGTCAATATTTTTACAAGAATTCATTAAGTCGCAATACATTAAATGGAACTAAGAGAAGAAAAATTCTGCATATTATTTTTTCCTAATTTCACTTCACCTTATCTGGTATGCTATCATGCAATTCACACAGCAGTGCACTGGATTTATACAGAATTGTACTCTTTATATTGTTCTTTCAATTTCACTTTAAATCTCTGAAAAGTAGAAATGATCAGAAAATTTATAGATGTTCAGAGGCGAAACTACTACCAAGGTATGGTAATACTTTCACATAAAATATATACTGTCTTTTGTATTTTATAACAAAAAGATTTACATATGCGCAAAATAAGAAAATCTCTAATGAGATCTTTAGGGGATGAACCAATGTATTTTCAAGCCCACAAGATTTCACAATACATTAATATTTGAAAGACATTTGACAAATGACACAAAACACTGAACACAAGTATTCCAAAATTGTTTTTGAATCCTTGAAGGCATCTAATTTACTTTCAACTATTTATTTATTATGTCATGTTTCTACTGCAAGTTAACACAAGATTTTATAAGGGGGTTCCAATACCGCTTTCTGTGTCAACTTCTTGCAATATTCTGAGAAGAAACGTCTGTATATTTTAGTTATAATTAATATATGTAACATTTATTCTTGCATGCATAAATCCAATGCTAAACCACAATACATTTTGTTCAATTCCAGTACATCTTTGAATACATCTCAATACTTTATTATCTCAATTTCATCAGTGTATAGTTTTAAAATATAAGTTTATAGTACAATTGCAATAATCTGGTTCAATGAATACCCAAACTGACCTCGCATCGCATTACAAATTATTATAAATGTTCCTACTGAATTGCAAATTAATTTTCTTTCTGAAAAAATGAACGATACACACTGACATTACGGAAAGTAATTTCAAGACCAGAAAATAAAAGGAAAATAATAGAAAACAAAATCTTATCCTAATTTGCAAAACACCAATTGTATATATCTTGATAAGACTTTGCTGTGAATGTATCTTCATAATTTTCATCATAACCTTCATACGAGTTTATTTGAGTATATTACAATTAAGCTTTCCCATTGTATATACCATTCATATGTTTCATGAGAATGTTTATACAGATTAACATTTTCACAGACTGAAAGTCAAAGCCTCTCTACAATAATTTATTTTCTTTATGAAGAAAATTCCAAAGTAAATGAGTTAGCCATGAAAAAATGTGCCAATAGTTATTTGCTATAAAATTATGCATCTACTTTCAGAATCACATTCACAGTAAATTTAGTATTTTGACTTTTTCTCTGTATGAGTTTGTTTTCCACAAAACTTTGTCTTAAAATTATTAATCATCATACACTTTTCTGGAGTACAAATGTCCAAGAAAATAAAAATTTCTCTCTGCGGTCTTGCAATTTTGAGGAAGAATTGGGGGAAATTGGGAAAGAATTGGGAAAAGAAAAAAAGAAAAGGAAGAAAAGAAAAGAAAAGAAAAAGGGGGGGGGGGATAAGGGAGGAAATAATGAAGTTGCAGATGCTGTTGAAAAGCAGACTACTACATTTCTATTGTTGTCAAGGAGAACATCAATCAGGAAGTCAAGTTTATGAATCAAATCTACATCATAAATCAAGGTCTAACAATGACCCAAAAATAAGGTAGTAGCACCGTATGAACTTGTTACACTGTCAAGTTCAAAAAACAGACTAGTTGCATTCTACAAAACATTATCTTTGGTATTATGAGGTAGATATTTTTTGAAACTAAAATAACTTCTAACACAGGCAACATAACATGGAAGTCATTGGAATATATGTAAATCATACAAGAACCATCAGAACATTCTTTTATAGCATACAAGTTAAATCCCAGAGACTCTGATCATTGATAATTAAACAAAGGATAGAATACTTATGCATTGAATTACATAAATGGGGGCAAAGACTGTGTATATAAAACTACTGCTTATATCTATAACTTATTTTTTCTTTCGTAAATCTGAGATAAGAAAGGATTTCAAAGGGAGGTCAGGGCATTATGTTCTTCTTTTAACTTGTTCAGTTTCTATTAATAAAAATGTACATTACACATAATCAAAAGCAAAAATATAAATATTTATGAGCTAAAATTAAGAGAAACTTGGACAAATTTCACAGAAAAGTGTGTGGAAATAATCATGAACCTAATAGGTTCGATTTGAATACAATAAGTATGTTTCTATAACGAAGATTTCTTTTGGATAAACTTTTTTTCAGGACTTTAGAGATCTTTCAATTGACCTAAACATCAATTCAACACTATTTTGGTTATTTTCAATAGTATTTTTGTAAAATACCAAAACTAAGTGTTGAAAACCACAAGCAATAATCAATGGCCATGTTTGTTCACACACAATATTATTGTTTTCATAAATAAAACAACACAGACTTCCTTTAATTTTGATTAAGAGTTACCTGTCTTTACAAATACAATTAAAACTAATTAATCTTCTGTGTTTAAATTAAATCACTTTCTCACAATGTGACCACTTTCTTAAAACTACTTTCTGACACATTTTTAAAGATTATGACCACAGGAATCTAGGGATATACAAGGCATTGTTTCTAATTAATGAAAACAATAAATTATCAAATAACTTTTTTTTAAAAATCTTTCAAAACAATTTTAAAAGAAATGTCCACAATTTTTGTTCACTGAACTCAGTTTAGGTATTCTTTGAACATTTGAGCTTTTTTTGAGTAATGAAATGACACATGCGCTTGTCTACTGGTGCACTTATTGGATGGAACTTCAGATACTCTTTACCGCATTTGCTTCTATTAGAAATACAGTTTTACAAAATAAAGTCTTAAGAAACATATTTACTGCTTTCATAACACGCAATTAAATTTCATCTTCATTACATGGAATAGAATCATCACACATTACACTTATTCATTATTAACAGACTCATCTTTTCCCTTCATTTCAAAGACCCAAATCCATTCTGTGACTTATTTTTGGTGCTTTATGAAAGAACTTCTACACATGTCAACAGTTATTACTATGTCATGGTAAAAATCTTCAGTCAGAACAGTAAGGATTTGTATTATGAAATTTTGAAGAAAAGAGTTAATCATAAATATTAAAAGATGAACAAAATAAAAGTAATGTACAGACAATTATTAAAACAAAACATTTGAGTAGACTGTCAAAAATGGGTATTGAGAAAAAAAATTATAATTCATTCTCTGGATTCAAAATGGTTCTCAGTAATGAGAGGTTATTAGTAAATATTTTAACATTTCTTCCATCAATACTATAAGCATTAATGCACTCTTCTTCAGACATTACAATGCTGATTTTTTTGAAACAATAATAATAGTTTCTTTTTCTTTTATTTGATGCCTGACCTCCTTATATTTTAGACTCCATTCACATTCATTTTTAGGTTAGAAACTAGCAAGATGGTGAGGCAATAATTTGCCAGAATTATTTATAATTATCAATACATCTCTTTACTTGACACATTCTTGACACTACACATTAATTAACACAAAATAAGTTCTCAATGAATGAAAACCAAACCTTTTAACTATAAAACAGATGAATGAGAAAATTATACAAATAAAGAATAAAATAATTTGTCTAATTGACAATATTTACTATAGACATAGGCTGGAGAATATGAATTTTAATATGAAGCTTCTAGGTAACAAAAAAATTTTCAACAAATTTAATATTACAGAAATAAAACCATACAACATAATGAGCGATGGCTAAGCCTCTGTGCCAGGAAGCATTTCACGCATGCTATAATGATAATTCTGACAAAACCAGGGCAGTCTATCATAAATAATTTCTATTCTGTTTGCAGACATTAAAATATGTGAAATAGAGGTACTTAATTCACCAATAATTACAAGCTACTTTTAACACATTTATTTTATTGGAAGAATTCAGGTCTCTTTTACCCATTGAAAACACTCCTTTTCATTCTTCCTTTCTCAAATATTCTTCTTTTAAACCAAAATGACATTTAAATTACATATTTTGACAAGTAAAATAACAATAAATGACAATTTTGCAAGTTTTAAAGTACAGAAATGTATTTTGTACCTCTATTTAGTTGTGCATTGCAAATCTTGCGTACAATGAAAATACACATTTCATTTTATGCTGAATGGCCTTATGTTCACTCCACTGTCATCTTGTCCACTGTACGGACACATTTCAAAAGGAAATATGAATTCAACATCTGTTTTCACAGAAAACAGAACTATTTGGGTCCCACAATGCAAAACAACATATTAAGAAATATATATTCAGTGCCCCTACATGCAGTTCATATTTCTGAAGCAAAGACACAGTCATTCAGATCTGCTATTCTTCTTCAATTCTTCTTCATTTCTTCCTTCACAGTACGGTCACACACACAGTACATCACATATAGTCCCTAAATGATATCATGTGCAACTTCAACACAAATACAAACTGAGAAATCTCTACAATGGAACACCGTGTATTGCATTTTTCTAGCATTTATATTTTGGATAGACAAATATCTTTCATTCTTTCCCCAAAACACACTAAGTCACACATTACCTTCATGTACTTTCAAAGAAGCACATCACTACAAAAGACAACATTCATAGCCAAACTGATCCACAAAATCTCCATGTATGCTGCATGCATACTTGCTTCAACATTCTATTAATTCCTTCCAAAGTATTTAGTTCAAACGAAAATAAAGAATACTTGATTGTAACAACAAATTAAAATAAACTGAAGAATATCCTTCAATTTTTTTCAGTTCACACACAATGACTGAGAATATAGCTTCTTCCAGTTGTATCAATGGCTTGGAATGAACCATGTCCCAATATTTTAGAATCACTCTTTGAAAAAAGAAGGAAAGAAACAAAAGGAAAAGAATGAAAAGAAATTGTCGATTAGCCTCACAATCACTGACTGCAGCAAGGCTATGCTAAGTCCATGGACAACCAGTACGTTAATAAAAGAATTACTTATCAGAAATGTTGAGCGAGAATTGTTGCATGCTGCCATTCTAGTTCCACTAGTGCTTCAGTCTGTTATCTACGATCTCGGTAGAGTAGGTACACTTTCATTGCATGAGGCAGATTTAGGCTTGCAATGCGTTCTTCAAGACGATCCTTGCCGATTCGCTGTCGGATTACGCGTCTGCAGAGGTCCATTAAAGGAAGAGGTTCAGCTGAAATAAGACCATTAATTCAGATTAAAGGCAAATAATTGATAGTTAATTATAATTACAGATGTAAAGGATAAAGTTTATTTAAAAAATTTTATATCACTATTTTTCAATATTGCTTGAATCAACACGATTTACATTTTCCAACATAATTTATATTTCATATTAACACAATTTAAAAAGAAACTAGTAGTGCAACAGAATGGCACATGCCATCGTCTATTGGTGCCTAAAACACATTTTTTCACTCTTCATATATTTTTCAAATATCTAATAGTTAAATTGAAATATGTTTTTAAGAATATTATAGAAGGGTAAAAACCGATACTATATGCACATTTCACTGATTTCACTAAATTAGGGAAAACTAAAAAGTTGTTTCAAAAATACATACTTGACAATACTTACAGAACTGGATAGTGGAGAACAAATTTAATTTAAAAAATTGCTATCTTCAAAATTGTAATTGTAAGAAGACACCAAAAACTATTCACTTTCACAATTTTCGAAAATTCTGAGTTTACAGTAAACTTTAGACTTATGCTATCTTTATACATCTTTATACACTCTATTTTTAAAATAATTTTAAAGAAAAAATTTAGAAGCATTTTATGAGAAAAATTTTGAAAATTCCTCAGGGAATTCTTGTGAAGTACCCATAAAATTTAAAGATTTTTTTTTTTTAAATAATTGCAGTATTTTGAGTTGAGCCAGATCAACCATGGAATTTTGGGAAAAATGCTACAAATAATTTAGGAACTAGTGTTGTTCAGACAGACAGCTGGACTAATGTTGGGGGTGGGGGTGGTTACAAACACTTTTTACCATATCAGGGGACCCCAAAATATTAATCTCAAAATCTACTTTCTGCAGCATTACATAACATTCTCTCTACTCCATGTATACATACATAAACAAAAAAGTATACAATGATGGTAAGAGCAGATTACAGGGATCCATACACAAGTGAATTTTCCTTTTTTAGACACGGTTCATAAGGGCATGGGAACTCAAAATTTGCAGTCTTTTTCTAAGAACCCCTCATGGTGAAGTTATGAATTGTAGAATCAACTACATTGTTTAGTTGCAAGAAAGAAAAGAGAGAGAAGAAAAACTAATATATATTTGAATCACATAATCAAAGCAAAATATTTAGAATAATACTCACGGTCCAACCCTCCTATATATTTCATAGTAATTTCACAGTGACCCCACACTGCGCTCACAATGGGATATAATTTTCGACCCTTCAACCCACGGAATGCAACTCCCAAGTACTGTCCATCCACTACAAAGGAAAGGGTACCATCATCCATGTCCAGAACCACTGCAAAAGAAAGAAAACATGACAAGTGGTAACATCAGGTTTATTCTCAGAAGATTAAAAGCTACAATGAAATCGACAACTCTGGAAAATAATCTATAGCAGTATTATAACTCTACATAATAGCAGTACTATAACTCATAACAGTAAAACACAAATTAATTGCTGCTCATGATATTTAAGATATCAATGGGAGTTTGCAATAGTATTTACCACTAACAATCACAATACTAACCTTACTACAAACCACGAAAAGTGAAATGATAATGATGCTCCTCCCTCACAAATTTCAGAATTCTATCCTCCATCTGTTAATACAGCTGGCATTATTTTAATTATTATTTCCTGGACTTATCTAAGTAACATATGCTTTTAATCTTTGATGAACACAAACAAAATTCAATAAAGCAAAACTAAGATTTCAGTGCAATCACTAATGCTGAAATGAATGACACAAATCCTCTATCTTTTCTAGCTTGCACACAGCCTTTTTAATTTCTGCTATTTGATTGTATTTTCTACCTTATCCTCAGTTTCTTCTTTCTCTTTTTAATTTTTTCCCCTCCCTTCCTTTCTTCCTTACCATTCATGAGAAAGGTGAGTAGCAACATTAATCAAGAAAGCTTTTTATGGCAAATGATTATGGTAATTGCACTGTCCCAGCGTAGTGTCCCCTTTGAGTTCCCTAGTACATCTTCAGGTTTGAGCTGCAAAGAGTTGTATTTTCCTTCCATCTACAATCATTAATATTTTGCAGATTATATTTGCTACATCAGTGTGATAGCTAAGGTATTTCTTGGTAACAAGGAACTAGCATCACGATATTGCATGCTATTGTCTACCTGCTTGCTCTGTAGACTGACAAATAATCATTTCCAATTTCCTTGGCTTGTATGTATTTACTGTATTTTTTATCATCATTATCATTATTACACAAGAATGACATAGAACCTTGTAGCTGTTTCTTCTTTTCTTTTCTCCTCCTCCACAGAGTTGTCCAAGGTACATATCCAATAATTCAGCTATCTCCCTAACTTTGAAAGAAACTTTTCTGGAGAAGAATATTCATTGGTAGTCATTTGTTTTAGCACACTTTTTTCCAGATGTATTTTCTTAGTCCATCCTGAATTTCATTCTTGAATCTGCTGAACTTTACAATCACTTGCAACAATTCTTGATGGTATATTATTTACACTTCAGACCTTCATATGAAATACACACGATATATAATGTTGTCATTGTCAACTCCTGCATTCCAGACAGCCCAGAATATTTTCATTTTTGAAAGTTTTCATATAAACAATATACTTTCATGTGATTGTTATCTGAAAGAACCTGTTTTCTCAGTATAAACAAAATATCAACTTACCAAGGAATTTATCTGGTACTATAAAAGTTTCATCTGGCTTCAGAAGAGCAGGATACGTAACTCCAACATTGTTTCTGGAGTCATGGTATAATTTGTTCCTGCCTAGATCCCAACCCCATGATTGGTCATTGCTGCCTACCAAGCTCTGCGGAAAGAAAAGTGCATTAATGAGCATTATACATGTATAGTGATAATAAAATAACAAATGAGAAATATATTTGTGGTGTATAACAATTCATTTGACTAGCAAATACAGCACTAATAAAAAAATTGTAATTAATATAACCTCGACCAGGCGTAAGATTTGCAATTTCCCTCCTCCTCTCATATTAAATGTAATGAAAATCATTCATTGACTCATAAATTGTAATAAAACTATATATTCATAGGTTTGTCATTAGAAGCTTTCACTGGGCAATATGTGCCAATGCATCAGTTCCAATCTCCTTACTAAGTACTAAAACAAACAAATAAATAAATAAATAAATAAATAAACAATTAAATAGTCTTGGCATATTTAGACCTAATTTTCTGAAGAGAGTGTTTGTACACTAATGCAAATTTAGGGTATATATGCCAAATTTTCTTTGTTTTAAATAAATTCTGATCTTATTACTCATTTTAATTTCATTAAATATTTTGATAAAAATATGTACTACAAACTATCAAAAGAAGTGCATTATACTCTTGTTTTCAGCATTCATTTAAATTATATATTTCATTAAAACAAAGAAGTATTACTGCTGAAAAGTAATTTTCTTTTATTATATGGTAAGAAGTTCTTACTACGAACAAATGGGACAAAGTTAAAGGGCATAAGGAGGAGTGTACTGTGAATGCAACCAAGAATAAAATGAGTAATATTCTTGAAGATTATTTAGTCTAGATCTGCAAATAGCAACTCGAAATGGCATAAAAAAAATCTACCAAAAAAGAAAATCTTTAATACTAACTTGTGGTCTATAGCAGCTAAAATGCTGCCAAACAAAACAAAACAAATGGTTTTCCAAAAAGTAGCATGGAACTGCTCAAGAAGAAATAAAATACTTTTGTATAATATTACAGAAAAACTAAATATTTTAACAAAACAGTCAGCACGATTGCTGCATATTATGATACACAAAAGTTAATTTAAAGCTCACATCCTTGTAAATGACCATTGCTTTTTATTGATGCCTTTCTCACATCTATTAACCATATTTTTATCCTTGAGTAACCTTTATCTTGAATAACCTACATTTTTATCCTTGTATAACCTTTCGATTGCATAGAAAAACCGATTGTGGATTTTCTCCTCTTCAAATATTGCTGCCTATTTCCTTTGTTGTAGCTGACTTGTAATCCAGAAATATTATAAAAATTGGTAGATTCCTTGATCTTCTTTTGTCTATTAACATTTATAGTGTAAAGATTGCATCTCTAGTGATTGTTCTCTTTCAAAAATTTACTTTACTCTTCTCACATGAAATTCTCCCTTACTCCGTGGAACTTGATTTTCAGCAGGTTTACTTTTATGTAGATGATGTTGACAACAATGAGATTCCCCTGTAATTGTCAAAGCTTTTTCTTAAACCTTTTTCTTTTTTTTTTTTTTTTTTTTTTTTTTTTGTTGTGAGAATTCTTAACACAAACCTTCTACCATTTAATTAGTATTTTTTCCCCACTCTTGCCATAATCCATTGAATTTGGTTTTCATACTTCATTGAACAGGGTTTCTTTCTTCCACATTTTATGAGATCTATTTTGACTTCATCTGACCAAAGACTAATTGAATTATTTTTCTTCTTACTGTATTTAGTTCTTTTATACTCAGCTGATTGTGCAATTCATCACTGTCAATAAAGTGACATGTTTCTACTAACTCTTTATTATAAGTGAGGATTGAATTGTTTCACTGAGTGGAGTAGGCTTATATCCAGTTTTCTTCCAGAATGCAGTCCATCTTTTTGGCATGTCATATGGCAAACCATTTTATTTTTTCTATCTAGTTTCATTATATTATTTAAGAATTGAAATTCAAGATCAAATTGGCATCAAATTTCTAAAAATATTCAGAGTGGACAGGTTATGATTGTCTACATTAAAATGTTGTATGTAATGAAAACTTGTTTCAAAAAAGCTACATCAGGCACATTACCCCTATCTTCAGATCTTTGTGCTTGATGGTAAGTAGCAACAGCCAAAAATAATTAAAGGAAGTTGTTAAAGTTTACTGTGCATTGAACTAGATATATTTCACACATATAAGCATTTTGATATCCAAGATATTGTTGAAATTAAGTTTTTTTCATTCATCTTCATGGATTTCAAGTTATCTTGATCCAAAAGACATTGAAATCTATCATTTTTGTTTTATTACCAACAGTGCCCATTTAAAAGAAAGCTAAAATTCACTTTATACTGCAATTTCTAAGAAAGAAGAATTCTCACCTGGTACCCAACAGAATGTAGAGGTGCATCTTGTGTTGCAACACCAACAACAGCATGAGTGCCACGTTGCCTGGTGGACCAATAAACTTCCCACACATGTAAGCCCTTTGTGAGCCCTACTTTCCCTCTGATACAGTCTGTGCTCTGAGCCACAGGATGTCTGTGGAATGTCAATTTGTCATCCTCCTTCATAAAAGAAGAGATAAGAACATTAGCGTTTTATACAATTTTTTAAAGGTAATATAAAAGTTCATCTCTCAAGCAATATTATATATTAATGGAACAAAAAAAAATTTCTTACAGAGAATTCAGCACATAAGTAAAAAAGAACATAGTAATTACAATACTCAAATATGTGTTAAAAAGGTGTACTACCAAATTAACTCATCATTTACAAGCATAATACAGAAAATGAGAAACTCATTGGCTTTATTACAATATAATTCCTGTTCAATATTTTCTAAAGAAGTTTATGGACAATATTTCCAACAATTATGAGATATTGGAATAATAAAAAGGTGTCATGAATAACAGTAAAAACCTAACTAGCAGTGGTCTAGCAAGTAAATAAAAAATTTAAATGTACAAAGAGAATATTTTGCTAGATAAATTCCGCCAACATTTTCATAAAATAACAAGAGATTAAATCTTCATGACTTATAATTTCAATTAAATGTTTTATTACATTAGACATGAAAACAAAATAGTACATGAATTTCCTCAAGAATAATTTAATTAGTTAAAATGTGATGACTTAAAATTTACAGTTTGTTCAAAAAGGGGCCTGCAAAAAGAAACATCAAATTAAACAGCTTTCTTCAAAATCTCTTGAGTAAATATAAAATATACCTTTACAAATATATTAAGAGACCGATCTTCTGAGTTCCAGGCATGTTTCATCTGGCATTCACGAGTTGCTGGAGGCATATCCAGCAAAATGTCTAGTCGAGCAGGACGAGCAAAGTCTTGTGCCAGCTCTCTTGGGATCACAGGTTTGTAGGGCTGCGGGCTTTCACGATTGACAGTCTTAACACCACCTAGAGCAAGATCAAAGATAACATAGTAGTAAGTCATAGATTTTGTTTAAACAATTGTTAAATTTTGGTTATGGCAACTTCGTAGATTGAATCATATGTTTCCAGACAAACTGTTTGGAGTAATAATTAACTAAAAAAATTTCAAATGATTTGAATTTTAAATGATTAAATTTACAAAAGCAGCTGGTAAACAAGAAAAATCTATGAAATATTAAAATATTTGTAAATCTAGAATCAATGAAAAAATTTTACCACAAACATATTTTAAAGTGTCTAAGCATGGACGTGCAGAGAGGGTGGGTCAGATCCCTCTTCATCAACTACTTTGATCACTACTTACTAAAAAAAATTAAATTGTGTTTTTTAATTTTTAATTTTGCATAATTACAGGCAAATGTAATTATGCAAAACACAAATGTGCAATGGTTACCTGGTGTGGGAAGGAAATTTACTGCCATTGTCCACAATACATATTAATATTTTTCATGACTCTTACGTTAGTCGATCTCCCAAGGCCTTAAACTTCTCACATGCACACACACACATATACATACACACATACATACACAAATTTGGTTGGCATTGGTCCAAGTCCACGTTAAGCCAGAGACAAATGCAACTATTCGCATAATACATTTCGAGCTATGTTTTCTCCAATATTGATTCCCCCCCCCCCATATTATACAAGATTCTGCCTTATGCCATGTAATACTATAGAATTTATATTTTGCAGGACCACGATTTGTGTTCACATTGGACAGATTTCCACATTAAACATGTTCTGCATTGAGCAAGTTTTACTGTACATTGTATAGGAAGCAAATACTATTAATTAATTTGTCTATAGAACTGCTTATTTTTTCTTGGTATTTCAGGGAATGACATCTTTGGAAAAAGCTAGAAGGAAATTAGATCAGTAAAAGAATAGTGTTCCATTTTTTTGAGATGTAAAACATTATTGCTGTTAACAGCTTTAAGAGAATTTGATTGTTTGTCATAAAACTATTAAATAGGTATTGATTTTTTTTCTTGGCTGTATTTTAATACGTACACTAAAAATTAATAAACAAAATTGGGAGTAAGTGCTTACATTGTGATTATACTAATGAATCTACATAAGAAAGAAGATTTTATTTTTATACAATATTATTTCTTTTTTCCCCCACTGATTTTGTAAAATCTCTTGGTATGATAAATTTTAATTCTTCTCAAATCAATTAGCATGACTGAATGATCTTTTTCAATCAGTTTTTTGCATCTTTATTGAATTTCAAGTGCAGACCTAGGCATTTCTTACCCAACTCAATAAATGTATTTTTAGATTCTTGCACACAGCTTTTGAATTCTGTCGAAAGTAAAATAAAGTTTGGTGACAGTAGTGTCAGAGAAGAGAAAGAAAGGTTAAGGAAAAATGTGAAGTGGAAGATGGGCAATAATATGTATAGCTGTGAAATAGAGCTTTTGCTACAAAAATTACTAAAGAAGTTTGCTTTCAATATTTAAAGAACTTCAAAGGTAAAAACTGTCGAGTGAAACTTTGGTGTGTCCACTTTAAAATACAAAAGTGCAATACGTCAAAAACAACTCCATCCCAATTGAGAGAAATCTGACCCCCCATAGCGTTACATAATTTTCTGATGTTGGCTTCATTAACAATTTATATGAAGAGTCGTGTCATCATTCAAGAAAAAAGTCCAATAATCTCTTTACTCGCCTTTTGACACTTTGCACCTTTATACTATAAAAACCCCCTGCCCACGAGAGGGTCACTGTGAAAATAATTTTCCCAGAACAAATTCAGGTGTATCAGCGCACCGTACAGCCCTTAGTGACCGCGGGCGCTTTCCGTACCAGATATCTTCTGCCCCATGTTCATGCCCCGGCTGCTCCTCGTGCGCCGGTGTTCCAGGTACGACGCAGATTTGTTGGGCAGCACGGCAGCTTTGTAATTGTGGCGGCGTAACTCGCGAAGCTCCAGGCTGGACGCGGCGGCGGCAGCGGCGGCGGCAGCAGCGGCGGCGGCGGCAGCGGCAGCGGCGGCGGCGGGGGCGGCGGCAGCGGCGGCGGCAGCGGCGGCGGCGGCAGCCGACGCGGAAGGGTCGTAGCGGGACACTCGCTGGCACTGGGTGTTTACAGCGCGGCTCTTATACCTGCAACAGTCACAGACACATTGCGGATGATTGGGCCGTTGGAAGACAAAATAGGCGATGCGAGAGCAAATATCATCTGGTCAGGAGAGGGGAGGGGAGGAGAATTTTCCATGACAAGGGTGTTCGGGATTCCAAGCCCTGCTTACGGCGGTATGCAGAAAGGTGTCTTTCGAGAGAGGGGGAAAAAAGAGTGCCGCAATGCGGCACTAGACTCATTACGTTTTAAGTCAATACTGAATATCAGGATAGGCTCATCTCTCCAGCCCCACACTACTTTCGGAGATCATCCCCAGAATGCTTAACTTGAGAAGTGATAAAACTGACGCGTTTCAAAATCCTAGTTTTAACGAATTAAAACTTCAAAATCTTCAGAAAAATGCACTGCAAGTTCAATTTTTTGACCACGATTAGTTGGATTTTCAACAGTGGTTAAAAACAATAAAAGTCTACAAACCAAGTATTGCATTTGATCGGAATGGTAGAAAGGGGCTAGGAGGGAAGTATAATATCAACTCGCGCAAATATTGGTAGAGCGGAAGGACAAACGTTGAAGCGAGATCCGAAGTTATTACCACATTTTACCCCAGCGAGAAAACAAAGTAACGCCAGTAACTGTAAGTTTTAGACAAGTTTTGATTACTGCCACTTCTCAATGTTTAAATATTATGACCGTTTTTAATTAAAGTTAACAAGCAAGAAAAATATTCGAGATTTATCAGCCTCTAATATGCGGTTAACCACCTATCCTCATGTTCTCATCAGCAAAAGCAAAAGTTACCGAAGCGATTTTACTAAAGAATAAGCGATGCAAACATTTGAATAATATCTTTAATTTTCTCTACAAGTGTCATTATAATTGTAAAGTGCAAATAAGCTTCTCTGAAACAATCAACTCACAATTGAAACATATCTGACATAAAAGCAAATGCATACCACCACGTATTATCCCAGCAGTTAAAAGCTTTATAGGATGTTGTGTCGGTGCACCAGTTACGAAGTTCAGGACAGTTTCTAACAAGAATCGGTCCAATGCAAAGCTGTTTCGCAGAATTAAATTTCAAAGAACGTGTTTTTAAACACAACAAACACCATTTTGTAACTAATGAATGAAAAATAATGGTATTCAAATGCTTATGACACTTTTAACCTCTAATACACATACGCATAAAGTCAATTAATATTAACTTTGTTAGTACGACTGGAGGTGAAATGCGTTCCATAGTCGACATTAAAATTTGAAAAATGAAAATTACTGTGATTGACAACAACTAAGATATTTTCCGAAAAAACGATCAAAGCAGAACAACATTGTCACAAAAATATCTGAAAACAACACAAACAGAAAAGACAAAAGAAATATTAGTAGATGGCGTAGCACTACTACTAATAATGTTATTAAAATTAATACATTCAATACATTACAAACATCAGTGATTGTTTTAATGCAATGCTAATCAATCAAGTCATTTTCTTCGAAAGTACCGTACAATTCACTAATCCTACGAAGACATCAACGAACATGAAATGACGTATTTCCTTAATATTTTTTTCGTCATCCTACTAGCTTTGTGTCATAAATTCAATTTATTACGAATGAATCAAATGATCATCGGAATAATTATGCGTTTAAACACATGTAAAAGGGTAGTTATGAAGAAACGAGCAGAAATAAAATGGAAGGGCGGTTACATTATAACCATACACACTCTTGCAATTAAATATTCGACCGCTGGCCTATTCGATTTTTTTATAGTTTATGCCTTTTTCGTAAATCGTCGAAAGTGAAAAAGTGTCACAAGTATGCCTGATGATATTATTTAGAATACCCTTTATATCAGACTCATAAAATAAAAATAAAATACTGTAACTACGCAATTAATTAATCGTTTGAATTACCGCGAAAATGTTCCAATTTAATATTCGATCCCTAGAGCTTTTTGAAATTGCACGGGGGAAACGGATTTAAATTTGATGAGTAACCGTCGAAATTCCGTGTTCTAACGGAACTTGAAGGTCTCCAGAGGGTCTCTAGGGCGAGAAGGTAAGAACACCAGGTTTGATCAACGATAGTTGGACGACGGTCATATTTCAACATGCGAAGGGAGAATCAGAAAGAGAAATAAGTTCTCTATTGAATATTTCTCGATCTACGATTGGTGATATTAGGAGGTAATGTAAGAAAGAGGAGGTAATGTAAGAATCCTGACTCTGCAAACAAGGACGCCCACGCCCAGTTGCTGAATGAACAAGAGAGACTGAGAGAGTCATCGTCAGGAGGTAAAGAAAAACCTCAAGTAAGTGTACCAAAACTTACTGCACAAATTCCAACAATATTTGAAACACTAGAAACAATTCGAAATGTTATTCGATGAGAAGGATACAAATCCAGAGTACCCCGTAAAAAGCCCATCGTGAGTAAATTTAATACGAAGAAAAGATTAGATTTCGCGAAGGAGCATGTAAATAAGAAAAATTAATGGTAACAAGACGTTATATTTGCTGATGAAAGTAAATTTAACTTGATGGCAGTGTCAGAGTTTTGGCGGAAGCCAAACTAAGAGCATCAAAAGGAAAATATGTTGGCTACAGTCAAACATGGAAGAGTCATTTTAATGGTTGGGGTGCATTTCCGCATCAAGAGTGGGGGCACATAATCTTCTTTGAGGATACAATTAACAAAGAATAATATCTTCAAATACTTAAGAACTTGCACAGGAGTATTGATAAAATTGGGCATCCCAACACTTTTGAATTTTACCAAAATAACGATTCCAAACGCAACGCCCACATTGTGAGGGAGTGGCTATACTCCCCCCCGTCACCAGACGTGAATCCCATTCAGCACTTTTAGGATCGAATTCAATAAGAAAATTCGAGAAATACCCATTACGTCAAAAGAAGAACTCAAAACGAGATTGTCAAAAGAATGGGAGAAAATGGAACCTGAGTTCATGATTGATTGATTGATGATTCCAGGCGCGTCAACTGCTAAGGTTATTAGTCCCGTAAGTGTAGTCATCGTCGTCGTCGGTGGTGGTGGTGGTGGTGGTGGTGGTGGTGGTGGTGACATTCCCTCGCTGGATGGTGAGAACCGATGCAGACCTACCGTCGGCTAGAGGGGTTTTCCCCAACCAGATATCTCCCACCAGAGGGATGCCGCTCCAACCGGGTGTGCTCTAACCTCCCGATCGGTCTCCCGGAATAGTGTAGTGCATGTTAGTGTAAACGTATGTAAGGAAGGAGTGAGGATAGAACAAGGAAGAGGAAGGAAAGCTCGCGCGCGGTTCATGGTCCGTTTTTTAAGGTATTGCTCCGGCAATCGCCCGGTGTTCATCGGAGAAACGCCCGGTGTTCATCGGAGAAACGCCCGGTGTTCATCGGAGAAACGCCCGGTGTTCATCGGAGAAACCAAGGAAATTACCGATCAGAGCACCTGGCCGCTAGAATTCTCCACATAGCGGCTGAATTCGACCTAGCTATGTAGCTAGTGTCGAAAATTCTGCCCCGTCGGTACTCGAACCCTACATCCTCCCGGTTAGAAGCCCTGCAATATAAGTTGATGCCCTGAGCCACATTTGCCGGTCCCCGAGTACATCAAGAAAATAATTAGAAACATACCAAAGCGTCTAGAAATTCGACGATTCCCAACCAAATTCTAAGGAGAAATAAGTATTTCATTTTGTTTCGTTTTATTAGGTGGCAATTCAGTTAGCCCACAATTTTTGCAAAGACGTTTTTATTTATTGTATGCATAATATTTTTTGGTAATATACATTTACTGTATTACGAAAAGTTGGTTGGACAAAATGTACGTAATTTAGATGTTACGATATAAAATATTTGAGAACAGATGTGGCCCGTTGACGTTTGAGAACAGGGTTAATTTGTGTCACTGTATTTCAATACTTTTTCGCGTCTGATTCGAAATTAAATGGGATAGTGCCACTTTCCTAAACAATCTCATTTCAATGAAATGCAATTGTTGCAATCCTCCTTGGTATTTGGAAATTAGATAAGAAATTGAACCAGAAATTGTTTTTTACTTATTAATAGTTTCATATTTTTCAAACATTTCAGTAGCTTGCAATATGAATACTGGTTAACACTATCATTACTTCCATCTTTCTCTAATCCCTAAGCTACAGATACTGAATTTACACCTTAAACAGATCCGTGAGTATACGACGGGTCATTCAGCCAGTTAACACCGATTCCCGCGAATAGGTTTGAAAAATTATTGTGATACGCAGAACCAGTTGAATTTATCACAAGTTGTTAAAATTATTGCAGCTCTGAATAACATATTTCGTTTGAAACAATGTTGCTATCATATGAGAATACTTACTGTATTCCTTATCAAGGTATCGATTTACTCAGAGAAATCGACTCATAAGATTCCTAAATAAATCTTGAAACACGACCAGCGGACTGTGAAAAAGCACTCCGGTGGTTTGCAAAGTCATTAAAAGAAAGCATGAGTACGCAAACCTGTTCCATACTTTATTATTTTTATATACTACTAAACTCATCAGTAGCGAGCGGATTTTAATGACCTAAAACATCGCCGAAAACGATCAATAAAATGCTCTTAAAATGTTATGAAAATGCTCCAAAAGCAAAGAAAAATTACGTAAAAAATGTGATCAAAGCCAGTTCGGATGAACAACAAGATGTTGGATAAGTTACTGATATAATTGAGGCTTCTTATATTCGTTCAAGGGACCTCAATTTTCAAACCCTTGGTCTGGACACGTATCTATCTTTAGTTATCCCGAAATCAGCTGAACCGCCTATGGTGCTGACAGGCGTCACATGAACCTTAGATTCCATACAAAGGCTGACATTACAACTTCTGAGAGAAGAAATCGAATAGGCTACCAGGTACAGGTACTTAGGAATTCTGTTGAGAACATTTGTTGCGTCTCGTAAATATTATTTGAAGCTAGTACCATTAAAATATTAAAATCGATGGAATCTGGGGAAAATGCATTAAAAATGACGGAAAAGAGTGAAAAATGACTTTGGTCGAAAATGTCGAAAAATGACGTATTAAAATGGGCCATTTCCTTTCGTCATAAAATAAAATGAATTTCTATACAAAACAGAATTTTGTGAAGTGAAAAGAAAAAAATGACATTTCATTAAAATCCGCCTCCTACTCATCAAAAGTGGATCGCCAGCAAAGCCACCAGCAGTCGGAGCGGAGGGCACGAGCAGGAGCAAAAGCAGTTACTATTCAAGGTCGCGAAGGGCAGAGGCGAAGGATCGCACGGGTCAGTTGTTAATTTTCACGTGAGACATTGCACAATTTGCCTGTACATTATCAAAGAAGCAAGCACCTCTAGCATTAACAGTCCAATAATATTTAAAACTGAATGGGTTTCTTGAATTGTGTGAATTCGTTCAAGATGTTTGCAACACTGTTGTTGACATGGTGAACAATAAAAATTGTATTGAACAAACTGACCAAAGAAATTATCTTCTTGTTGAAAACATTTCACTTTTAACCAATGAAGTTTGTCAGTATGACTCTTGCTAGTTGAGATGCGCTTAATTTTGTGAAATCCTGCCTATGTGTTGGACACCATACGGCTACTGACACACGCGTCAGGAATAAAAGAAGTACACAATATTTACCGAATCACCTAGCTTTGTGGTTTCTTTTGTAATATTTAGACGGAATTGTTAAGTTCTTAAATTCCTGTACGCATATATCTGTATTTTATTTAAACTTTTCTGTAGTGGCATGATACCTTTAATGAATTCTTTATTTTATTGAAATTAAAAAAATAATATATTGGAAATTATTGAAGAGAACCAGTTCTTAAAAAATTCCATGTCAGCACTGGTCGTGTGCCATTTTAACGATAGGCTAATGCACTGACAGAGGTTACGAAGTTACGCCGTACGAAGCTGTGTGTCAATAATTACACTAAATAAACTTGGAAAATTAACCATAAAGGCAAAGTAATAAAGAAACACCTGTAAACCAAGAAAACAAAATTTCCCTGGATTTACGATGAATTACATAATTATCGAGTGTTGGTATCGTCAAAATATGTATGAGAAACCAGCGATAAGAAATAATCCCTATACAGTATTAGAGTATGCGTGCGAGTGTGTGCGTGCGTGCGGATCCGTCACTCACGGTGAGACCACTTCCCGTGCACCAATCGAGAAATTTGAGGTGGCATTCGACACGTCTCGGTCTCCTGATGGGGACATGATAATTTGCTTTTTGGATCCGGCCACAAGATTTAAATAAATTTCCAAAAACTTTTTTTGCGTACTTTGGCGCTGCGATCTTAGTGAGTAAGCCGGTAATTAAACCAACAACGGCCCCTAAATAGATTAAGTAGATGGCATTGATTAAACTTCAGTACCCAAAGACATTTTTTTGCT
This sequence comes from Teleogryllus occipitalis, assembly GCA_011170035.1. Classification (NCBI taxonomy): domain Eukaryota; kingdom Metazoa; phylum Arthropoda; class Insecta; order Orthoptera; family Gryllidae; genus Teleogryllus; species Teleogryllus occipitalis. Next base: position 125,651 of record BLKR01002457.1, on the reverse strand, counting down.
CAATATGCCATAATTTTCTTTCAAGATGTTTGCAACACTGTTGTTGACATCTTACAGTGAACAAGTGAGGTTAATTTGAACAAAAGAGTGAATCACACGGCATAATTCAAGTTCTATCCATAAGTTATAATAACATATTTTAAAAACTACATTTGCAAAAACTTACGAACAGTATTGCCTTGGAACTGATTAAATTTGAAGAACTTCAAGTGAATTAGGAGAAAGTAAAATTGGGGTAATGTTCGAGAATTAACGTTAGACTACTCACTTTTACTTCTTAAGTGAAAAAATACAGATTTTCAAAAGAATGTTACCCAGAACTTCTTCTTATTAAACTTAATTAACACCTTATTCACATAAACATACGAAACAGTCGGCTTTTAATATTTATATAGATTCCCATGCAAATTTATTAATAGATCAATTGCAGAAGTGGATGTAAACAAATTAGACTGAGTTTGTGGAGTTTTAATCTCTTCAAAAACTAGGTGAGAAAAATATGGAAGTGTTAAGCAAATCTGGGAAAGAATCAAACGTAGTTGTAGAAGATTTTGCGTCAGAATTTTCGGAACTCATTGAGAATGATCTTATACTAGGATTAGAGAATAACCCAGAAGAACAGCTTACAGGTGATCTTTGGGCATTATTGTGCATATTAGCAAAAATTAAAAAAAAAAAAAAAAAGCTGTACTAAACTCTACTCGGATCATCAATACCTACCTTCCAAGTATTTTTTACGGCAATTATAATTTTGAAATTGCAATATTACCAGTTCATATCCCGTATGGAGGTAACATAAAAGGCCATTAGACTTTGGGAATTTTTGAAGGGAAGTATAACATTATCAGCTACTACGATTCATTGTTAAGTCCAATGCCAGATACTGTAAGAACATATCTCAACAAAGCAAAGCACGAAAGAAATGAATGAAAGAAATTTTTGAACACATGAAAATAATTTTAGAAGTTTATACGTCGGCGTCAGCGACGACACATTCAACTAGTACTAGTACTAGTATTTGTGCAACAGTGCTCTCCTGTTTTTTGCTGTAATTCCTAGCTGTTATATCATACACGACAGGATTAAGATATACTAGTGCTGCTTCAAAGATTGGTGCAGATAGTAAGAAGATACATGCAATCACATGGATGGATGAAAGTATGTCACATAACTCGGTCAGCTTAAAAGCTTTTGAGCTCAAACTTGGTAAACGCGTCGAGTAAAATCTAGTTGTGCCATTCCGGAGACCACTACTATATTTTGCTTTTGGGTAGTACTTTCCAAGCGCTCCTATGACATTTTCAAAAATATCTGAGAAAGTGCTGCATTTTTCTCCTTATTTTATTTTTTGCTTGAACGATGCATTTATAAATATGGTTTAGTTCCGATTTTCATTTAAACCTCTGAAATTTTGAAAATTGCGAAAGTTAAACCTTCCTAAAGGAAACCTTTCCTACGAGGAAAAGTTTCTCTATGCCGCGCATTACAAATCTTAAGTGACAAATAGAGAGTTCATTAAATCAAGAATTGTAATCCAAAGGAACGAATACATACATACTGATTGAGGACTTCATTTGAATACGAAGTCTACTTGCCTCAGAATCGCCAGGGGCAGATGCACTCCGCTTTGCATGTATACAGCACATTTTGGTTCAACCTTTACGCGATGATGATCAATTTTGGAAGGCAAGATAAAGCGAACGATACTACAGCGGCATTACATTTTTTCCTTAGTTGTGAACACAATTTTAATAATTGGTGGTGCTACAGAATGAGAATTTCTCGCATCAGTGATTTTCCTATTATCGTGTCCGGACTAGCATTTAGGTTTTGTCCCATCCTCTTCCCATCGCCTAAAAAGACCTAAAAGGGCCTCCTATGGTACCCTCCGGAGACAAGTGAAAAGCAAGCGCCTTCGCGCATCCCGAACAACGCTTAGGTTCATCTCGCCCCCTTTACCTATATGTATTTGCCCACGCAAACGCCTTACGCGGGTTTCGAACTCAAGAGCCTTAAATGTTCACGCTCTTGGATTCACTTGCCACCACCTCATGTCTCACGACGCCGACTCGCTCGGCAGCATTATTTATAAACATGTTACGGGTATGTCACAAAATAATTTGATGAAACTAATAACTAAAACTGACCATTTTCGGACTTTAATGTGGTTGGTGGCATAGGATCTACATACCTGAATGAGTGATCTTTTCGTTTCCATAGTAACAAGGTAAACTTAAGTTACTTTAGCATCAAACTCTTATTAAAAATGCACTCAGTAATTAACAATTTTCTCAGAGTTAACTCGTAAATATTACGATCTACAAAATGTTTAATCACACATCACTTAACACCAAGGGTCAGAAGTAGAAGATTGACTTACGACCATCATTTTCTTTTTTTTTTATTCATGAAGAATCGAGATTAATACTTCTCTCTCGATTCCGGATAAAAATTAAATTCCTCCCAAATCCTCAAACATTTCCTCAGCCACTGACGTTTGCGGAAATAATTCCTCAGTCTAGCAACGATTGTCTATTGGAACATACATAATGCGTTCCTCAGTGGAATGTTAGCAAGCGCACCCATCCAGTTCAGTAGTTTCCCTCCGGAATTTTTGCTCTTCGACTATTTTGTACCACATTTTCATAAGCTGTTATTTCCTGTCAGCTACGACTTTTTACGACCCTTTATGTTTAATAATTGTGGAGTGTAAACCTAACACGTTCGTTTTTACGCCGTTTGCTTTACGCCGGTCTCCCCGTCTTGAGGTTCATTCGATCGACTATAGTGAAGCATCATCCCACTTCATACTACAAATGAAAGTAAAATTTTTAATGTTCCATTTTAAAACTTTAATCTTCCGTTTTGGAATAATGGGCATTAATAGTTGAATGTCGTTTTATCATTCTCGCGCGAAATTTCCATTGTAAAGGTGGAACGACTTCCATTAGCGAAGAGAACTATCTCGACAACGCACTTGAGAGTTATTGATGTGGATTATATTTGGGAATTCGAATCCTGTGCAAGCAGAGCTCAGAAGGAGCCCTAAAAAGCAAGCTCTGGAGCATTGAATTATGAAACATACGCTACCAAAATTAACATTATACTCGTCACTTAGCAAGTGAAAAAAAAGAGTAATATTAAAATATTGTAATATCTTCAGAAGATTGTGCTTGTTTGTTTGTTTGTTTGTGTTTGTTTAAAACACGGGGAAGGTGCTACCCGCTTTGGGACCATGAGCACGTACTTAAGATTGTTTTTGCATTTATTCACTTATTCACCCATTGAGGGTAAGGGAAGGGTATTTTCACCTATTAATTGTGGGGTGAGAGGTACAAGTAAAACAGCAACAGAAATCACAATAAATGTACCAAATTCATTTAAGCCCAGAACATCCAAATATAGGTTATCTCTACTTCGTTGCCTTCGCGCTATTAAGAATACGGTACGCATAGGGAAGCAACAATATTTCCAAAATCAAGTTCCCTGAATAAAGTCATTTTGTTACATACAGGCAGTGCGGTATTAGCAAACTAACTAGAGCTCTCCGTAAAGGCGGCTCCACACATTCTTTGTTCGGCGAACAGCGAGCAACCGCTCGCCGAATCCCGAGTAGTATGAATGAGTTGCTTGCTATTTGCCTAGTGACGAATATTCGGTGCTCGCCCTTCCCACCGCGTGTCGGTGTTTTGGACACATCAAAGGGAGCGAACATTCGCCGAACACGTCAGCTGCTCAGGATTGGGCGAGTACTAGGTCGCTGCTCGGCGAATGCCGAAAGCGTGGAGCCGTCTTAAAAGGAAACGCAACCGCTCGTACGAAGACAAGAAGGGCTTTATTAGGGCTAGCAGGGCTGGCAGTCGGCGGCGGCGGGGCCCTGGGGGCAGTCGCAGCCGCCGAGCGGGGGCAGGGCGGCGGCGCGCGGGGCGGCGCCGGGCGGCGCGGGCGGCGGCGCGGGCGGGGGCGGGGCGCCCACCGCCCGCCAGCGGTTGCGAGCGCCCTCGGCGCGCGGCGGGGCGCCCGTGGCGGGGTTGGCGGCGTCGGGGCACAGGCCCGCCACGGCGTCGCACGCCGCGCCCCAGTACGTGGCGCGCCACCCGCCGCCCGACCCCATGCTACGCACGCATCGCGTCACGTTGGGAGCAATTTCATTTCACAGGGGTCGTTGTTATTATCATTTATAATTGAGACTTAATTGGTAAAACATTTTTGAAATGTTCCAAACAATAAACGAAACTTTTATCTGATTGGATAGTACAAAAAATAATTTACATTTATAAAAAAAAATTATCCTTGGTCACTTTGGCCTGAAGAATGTTCAATTTATGGACATTTGAAAATTATGAAGGTTCCTATACTTTTTTTCGTCCTAAAATAAAACATCACATACGTAAAATCATCGAGCAGAAAATATCGAATTAAAGAATAAAGCGTGGACTTGGATAGTACCCGACGCCCAGCGGGCGGCCCGACGCGTGGTGGTAGAGGACGAGCGCGCAGCAGCCGGCCGGCCCCACGGGCTGGCCCTCGAGCTCCGGGCGCAGGTCGGGGCGGTCGGCGCACAGCGCCAGCCAGCGCGTCGCGCCGCACGCGCACCCGCACAGGCTCACCTCCTGCGCACGCCCACGCCCACGCGCCCACTCGGGAGAGTCGTACTTGGGTTTCCCTAACGTGGCGGATGACATTAGATCATACACCTCCTGTCTTATGAAATGCATCTTTATAGTGATAAGCACATGTTTGATGCCATGAACCCCGTTGCGAAGGACGATCGCGAATGAATTAAATAGATTCGTTTTATAAGGCGGGAGGTGTGAAAATGACCTAATGTCATCCGCCTCGTTACGAAAACCCTACTATAAACAGGGAGAGGTGGCTCAGTGCATCAACTGATGTCACTGCAGCGCCTCTGACCGGTAAGTCCTAGGTTCGAGTTCCGACGACGACGACACTAGCTTTTCAGCTAAGTCGAATTCATTCGCTGTCTGGAGGAGAATTCTTGCGACTGGCTGCTCTGATCGGTAGTTTTCCGTGGTTTCTCGGATCAATACCAGGCAAATGCCGCAGCAGTACCCTAACAAACGGGCCAGGAACCGCGCGCGACCTTTGCTACCTCTTCCTTCTCATATACTCACTCCTTACACAAACTCACACTAACACACACGCCGGGAGCTCAGAGCTTGGCCCGCTGGTGGGAAATACCTAGTAGGAAACCCCACTAGCCGACGGTAGGTTGACGCCGGATCTCACCATTCAGCGGGGAAAGATCACCGCCACCTCCGGATGAAAAATCATGCACTACACTTACGGGACTGCTGACCTCAGAAGTTGACGTGCCCGGAATCACTAATAACCAACCGTTACGACTTAATAAAAGTTATAGTTTTTATACGAAGATTCTTCGATAAATAGGCTAAAAACGCGTAAGATGTAAGAATTGAAAGGAAATGTGGATGGCCCCGCGAAAGAGCATAGGAATGAACTTCAGTGAAACGCAACCTGATCATGCATTCAAATAAAAAGATGGCGAACCAAAAAGCGTCCAGAGCAGCGCGTGTTTTCGGCAGCCGTTTCCTGAAGTGTTATGTTTCGCCTCTTCAGTTTCTTCGTGCGATTCCCGTTTTCGTTGGCGTTTTGTTTGGGATGGGACACATCTCCCACTCTCTTTCGAGACTGCTCTTTGCGTTGCCCTTCCATTTCGCGGGCAACTGTTTATCGCTTTTCAGGTTCCCTGTCGCATGCGTTATTAAATTCCTAGTTCAGCCGTACCCTTCCCAGCTCATTTCACCATTCTTCGCATCCCAAGAGGTCATTTTATAATTGAATGAATGCTACTGAGTTAGAATGTAGGACAAAAAGGACCACCCCGAGCGAGAGGCATGGCTGAAAACTATACACAAGCAACTTTATGCCCAATATTTTCTCCCCTCACAATCTACTTCATACTTTTTATGGGTTTACAGGAGGACTAGAAACTCAAATTGACTATCTATCTATATTATATATAATATTCATTCACGAGAATTCTAGTGATTGTTTTCAGTTGCAAAGTATTTTTCAATATATTTTACACGAGATATCTCGGAGTTTCCATGCTAGAAATTACGGAATTTGAGTAAAAGCAGAAGAGGAATTTTAAGTCAAATGCGATTAGGCTTGTCAGTGCTTTTAAACATTGCGTGAATAAACTCTGGAATTTGCTTCGTTGGACTTTTCACGGTCTAGCTTACACGTGGCCATTGTGGCAAAGGGACAAAGGAACAAAGACGCGCAAGAATTGCAAGAAGGTACCGTTTATGTTTCGTGACTAAGGTTTATGCCTGAAGGCTAGAGCTGTCCGGACGATGCCGCGTCGAGGGCATTGATGCTAACGTTTCGACCACCAGAGCGTGTTCTTTGGGGCTGAAGAAGGCGACGATTGGGGAGTCGATACGTCGACAGCCGAGAGCTTTCAAGTGACACTGGCCGCGGAAGTCTACGACAGTATTTAAGGTTTATGCCTAGCTTTTCAGTCCGGGTAATTTTTTTAAAAATGAAACTAATCTATGGGTGGGATAAAATCAGTCAGTGGGATAAAATCGAAGAAACGTCGTTTTGTTCGAATTTTGAATGAAATGGCCCCTCGGCAATCACCCGATAGCTTCAGGACTCACACGTCTTACAAATGCACACATTGTTGCATGTTAGGCAACTTACTCTGATAATATGGAGTGTGACCGCTGCTTTTGAAAGTTGGATGTAAATGTATTCTAGACTTCTACTATTCACTGTATTTTGTTGTGACAAAATCCAAATTTAGGTGAACTGTTTTTCTCAACGTATTATCATAAGCAATTTAAAATGTACTCCGTAACTCTATGGCAGTATTCCGGACGAATTCGAGATATTTTGTCTTAAAACAGATCATATGTCAACCATGTTTCGACTAAAAGATTCGAAAGTTAAGGTTGCACATCAAGAGTATAATGAAAATGATCTAGTTTATCTCGAACCTTTAACAGAAAATAAGAGAAATTCATAATGTTTGAGAGATGTATTTAATTTCTGATTACGTCAAGTTCATTTTTATATAAGATGATCCGCGTATCTGCTTCTTAATGCAGAGATCGCTAATGAGTCTTAATGATGCAATTACGTGAACAAATATTATTTCGCGACATTTTTTTATTAGTCTATAATGATCCGAGACGTTTCGTACAATCAAAACCATACCCTTGATTTCACATATTTAGAGCAGCAAAATATCCATCTAAAGACAAAAAGCGTTCAAGTCATTCTTACGTACATAACATTTGTGATAAAAAACAACTACCGCTTAAAACATTCTCTGGCCGTATGCCCTTCACGCCGGCCATGAACAACGTCCGAGGGTTTCGTATCACTGTGCGTAGGCACAGCAGCCAGGAAGAGCTGGACGGGCAGAGGGAGAGGATGTGGGGGAATCGAGCGGCGCGTCCTTGGGAGCAGCAGCGCCGGCCTTGGCGCCCGCGCGGGACGGGCAGAGTTCGCACGCGGAAACGAGCAGTGCGGGAGACCGTTTTTTGCACAGGGAAACAAACTGCATTATTCAACATTCGCAATTCTGAATTATGGGACAGTTGCGAAACGCAGCCGATACTCTTTAAACAAAACTAGTCAGACGATGGCCGTACATTCCAAGTTCCTGGTATCCTTCAGTGTAGCAGGAAAAGTAATAAGAAGCTCTTTCTCACAATGAACAATACTCACACCTGTCATGGTGATAGCGCAATATGCAATAGTCTTTACAAATGCTACGAGTTACTGTATATTTCAATTTTTGGATTCTGAGCAGAGCTCACAGCTTACAGCTCACAAGAGGGTACAGTATGACACGAAATAATGGGTTCAGGTGGCCAAATCATTGGACGAAATAGTTTTTTTGCCTTGACTTAACGGATTCTTGACTTAACGGATTATGTGTGAAGTTGGATGTGACGGAATGGTTTGAAGTGTAATGTCTGTTAATGGTACTGGAAATTTATATAGTTAATGGTATAATGTGTCGTGACCAATACCTACAGGTCCCGAAGAATCAATAGTTCCCTCAAATAAATCAGTAGTGTGCAAGAAATCCATGCATATTCATGCATGACTACGCTCCATGTCACGATAGGGAAGAACGTTAGAAAATATCAAGACACTGATTAGTCTGTACCCCAATGGGCTGCAAATAGCACCTATATGAATCCCAGAAAGTTGGCAATCTATAGTTAAAATTAATTGAAGAAAAGAAGGCCATAAAAGCTAACTCATAAAACGATTCATTTGCATGCACCAAAAAACTCTGATATAGAAATAATGTATTATAACTTGATTTTCAATATGCCTCACAACACATATGTTAATTATAAATAAGGATATATTTATAAGATATTAGAAACCTGAACATACTGTTTATTGTCAAGATCTGTGGTCGCAAATGCATTTTTGTCTCTTTCAATAACTCAAGTTTAATAATTTGGCTTTACTTTCAAACAAAATTTGCTTAAACTACACCTACTAGTGTCGAAAAATGTCGCGCAAAACTCTTTTGTCATTGTTTTCATTTAGTAAATTATTGTATAATGATCGAAATCCGTGAAGAGGAGATCTGCTTCAACAAGAAAAGTTAATAATGAGGGTCACAATTTTGTGTGGATTTGTAGTTGATTCACGTGTAATTAATTCGCGGCTTCTGTTTTGGAAGAAGGAAGAGACAAGATCTCAGCACGGTCGAATCCAAGGTCGTAGCTCCCACGTACATCAAAGGCCACCGTCCGCGGTATTCCAGCCCAGCTGCTAGCAACCTCCCACGTTCTCGTTTTTTTTCTTCTCATGACACTCCTAGGATGAAAAGAACAAAAAGTCTGGTCAATGAGTGGAGTCCTCCTCCTTTGACCGGCAAAAATGGTTCGTACGAAAAAACGACTCACACCTTCAAAGCTTTCTATTCCGCATTAGAAGCAAGTTTGAGACTAATTTACTTTTCAGAGGCAAAAGTCCCATTGAAAGCAAGGTAAAGAAAGATCCAATGTGAAACTAGCTATGGTGCATCATGGTCCACATGGGGACGTAGACTTTAAAAATGCAAGAATGGAGACTAAATTATTACCAAGTTTCGGGGAGGGGGAAGGTATCGTAAATGTTATTGCCCAAAATGTGTTACCGCAATGAATACTTAGAAATTTGTTCAGCTAACATGTCGCATATAACTGAAGCAAAGCGAGACATTTAAGGCTGTGTTATTTTTTAGCAGAAAACATTCTAATGTATGTAAGGTGATACGTGACTCAATTCTACAACTTCAAAACTACTTTGCGGTGAAGACTTGCTTCTCTGCAAATAGCTGACCAGGTATATGTATCGAGTAGCGAATGAAATATCGCATACTGATGGAATTTATTCACCACGGAATTTCTGAAGCGGGAAGTGTCTACTGCCCTAAACAACAATTACAATCTCATTTTATCAGTTTAAAAATAAGGAACACATTTTTTAGTTTTATTAAGACCTCATTCCTATGCGAAGTATTATTTGTATGTCCTAAATTCGCGAGAGTTTAAGAGACGAAACAGTATTTCCGAACTCTCCCATTTCCTACCAGATCCGCAAAGTCATTCAATATTGACTTCCATCGCATTCCCCAAATGAACTACAAGAAATTTTCATACTATCCTAATGCAAGTAGGTGAAAAAGTATGTAGATTCGCTGCAATTGATATCTAAGGCAATATCATCCCAGGCATTATTTAAATGACGGTTCAACGAAATGTGGAGGATGACACATTTAAGTAAAGAGCGGAGAAAGTAGTTTCACTTCGCTCTCGTAACGCTCATTCGTCGGCATCAATAGCAGATTAAAAATGCCACGCAAACGTATCTTCAACTTTCCCTGCCTGTTGGCCACCCTCGTTCAATAGTTCCGGAATCTCCGGCTTGGAAAAATCAACATCGCGACGTGCGCGCTGTCTGCGCCGCGACGCACGCGCGCTGGGGCGCCTCTTCGCCGCGCATGCGCACAGCGGCTCGCGCGACGCGACCGAGAGCTGGAGAGTAGCAGTTTGCAACATCACCGCCGAATTGTTGTTATGTTGCTACATTATACTGCTATAGAGCGCGGCTAAGAAACAAAGGGTTTCAAAGGAAATCGACAATATTTTTTTCAACAGTAGTATTATACGCGCACGATTTCTTGGGCCCCGAATTACTTACCCCACTCCTTTACTAATATAAGTTGAATTCAGAATACATGATAGAAATGAGCTTTGTTTAGAAAACCAGGGTTTAGTAAACCAGAAACGTTAGCTCCCGTGTAACAGAATATATTTTGTAAGGAAAAATGAACTATAGATTTATGTAATATTCCTGTCGACAAAATACTCAAACTCCCAACTCCAATCGCATGTAGTGAACTGATGGCTCAAGAAAACGTGCGCGGATAATAGTAGCGTTGATTATAGCTGCAAATGCCCTGGCAACGTCGGTAAAGACCAACGACCGTTCGCTTGTCCCTCCGTTACAATCACAGACATACTTCCCCCGTAGGCTTCGATGCAGACGTTTGTTACACCAGCCTCTCCCCCCGACTTCTCCACCGGCATCTACCTTCTGAGCTCTGTGTTAGAACATACTAACCGTGGCAAGCCATGAACACCCCCTCAACAGAAGGGTACAATGCTTTAGCGATCTCGGCTACACCAACTTCTAACATTCTGAAATTTCAGAACTTCCTTTCCATATGGTTCGTTTAAGATTCAATGTTTGTTGTGAATTTTTAGACGACATTTTAGCTAAGAAACAAAGCTGAAGTTGACTACACAGTTTTCTGGACAATAGGGAAAAAAGAAGTCAAATGAATCAACATGGAGTCACGCGCGATGTATCAGACGCATGCACACTGGGGCCCGAGGAGAGTAAAGGCATCCTAATCCCATCACAACTAATGGAAGGGATTGCTTAAAGAAAATCAAAATACGTCAAAACCTTCATTTTCACCCTGAAAATATTACATGATCAATATGGTGTCAATCAGTTGGTTACATACATACGCGCTTAATGACAACAAATTTTAAACCTAATCTAGAAAGCCTTGCTTCATATCCATTAACAAATCGAATATTATTTTTCGATTTTAAGAAACCGATCACAAAGTCCAATGTCATTAGTAATTACATTTGCAAATATTTTAAAGTACATTTTGGCAGTAAATAATTTAATTATGTATTCTGCGTTCTAACATAATTACTGAAAAATGCGAAATCAGTTGCAAGAATTTATAAAAAAAATTATCCATTATAATCGTTTTGCACACTTTTATACCATTAAAATTGTTGGAAATATACCTTACGTCAAATCCTAAAATTGTGTGAGCAGGTGCACAACTATTGGCCAAGCATGTATGAAAGACAATCACGACTTCTCTCAGATCCTATCGTTTTATAACGCGCTGCTCCGCTTCTCCATTTATAGAAATCTCCTTCAATCCGTGAAGTTTCTTCAAGGAGCCGATTGAGTCCATCATTCTCTTAAACATGCTCGGCATATACGTGTAAGTTCTGTCTCAATAGTTGTACCACACGACGGGATTTCTTTGACCCTGGTGAATAAGCTGATAAGTCAAAAAAAAAACTTAATTTTACAGGGGAACAAATAACAACTTTAAACTAATTATGTAAATCAGGTATTGATGATATTAAAACAAAACCTACACCCAAATAATTTCGTTTCAATATAACCTTCCTTTGAATATCATTAATCCCTGCTTTAATTCAGTTAAAAGTTGTTACATTACTTTAAAGCTATGACTGGAGAGCGGATTTTAATGAAATGTCATTTTCCCCCGTTTCACTTTAGCACAATGCCGCTTAGTATAGACATTAATTTTATGTTATGACAAAAGAAAATGAGCAATTTTTATAGGTCATTATTTTGCATTTTGTCGATTTCGACTAATTAGTCATTTTTTTATTTTTTCCGTCATTTTTAATGCATTTTTTTATTTCATCGATTTTAATGTCGTTTTTAATGGTACTTACTTAAAATAATATTAACAAGATGGAACAAATGTTCTTCAAAGAATTATTCAATAGCCTATTCGATTGATTCGCTCAGAAATTGTTTTGACAGCTGTTGTATGTAATTCTTGTGACGTATATCGCCATTGCCGGTTCGTCCGATTTCGGAATAACTGAAGACAGATTGCCTGGTAAAGAGCAGTCCAAACCAACAGTTTGCAAGCTGAGTTCACTCGAACGAATGGAAGAAGCCTCGATTGCATCAGTAACGAATCCAGCAGCTAGAGCAGTTCATCCGAACTGGTTTTGATAAGATTTTTTACGTCATTTTTCTTTGGTTTGGGGGCATTTTAAGAGCATTTTATTGATCATTTTTGGTGATGTTTTAAGTCATCAAATCCGCCCCCTAGTTATGACTAACCAGCTTATTCACCGGGATCAAAGAATTATGATAATACAAAATCTTCTTGAAATGGTGTGTGTGTGTGTGTGTGTGTGTGTGTGTGGTGTGTGTGGTGTGTGTGGGTGAGGTGTGGGCGTGTGTGAGTGAGCACCTGTCCGCCGCGCGTGCGCAGGGCGGCGCCGTGCACGGGCGCGCGCGACGCCACGAAGAGCGGGGCGTCGTCGGCGGCGCAGGCCAGCAGCGCCAGCGTGAAGTGCTGGCCGAAGAGCAGCGGCTGGCCGTGGCGGCCCGCGCCCCCGCACTCGTCCCGCACCTCGAACGCCGACCGCGCCACGGGCCCGCCCTCCACCACGCACACCTGCCGCCCCCGCCCCCCCCACACACATCAATCGATCACGCATTCGACCGGGCGACGAACCCGCTGCACGAGCACTTCGCCTTCTGTTAAAGAAAGCTGTAGCCTAGGGCCTTTCAAAATCAGGCCTTGCACAGGAACAGCTACTTATGGACAACTGTATACATCCCCCCCCCTAAAACTGAAGGATACAATAAACCTTAATAAGAGTCTTACTAATATTTATACAATAAACTTTAATAATCCAGTAATATTAATGTTTCGCTAAATTTAATGTTTTTCCGAGAAATCAAGAACCATCGTACAGGGGTACCGCTTTATACAAATATAGCAGTGTGGCCTTAAACAAATGACGCGCTCTCGACGGGTAATAGTTCAAGCGTGAAGTAGGTTAGGTGGGTGAAATGTTTAAATTAATACGGTACTAGCATATGCAAGTAATGTATATGCAATCGAATATCAATAAAACTTTTAAACTTTTAATTGTGAAATATTAATTTATTATTTTTATTTATAAAAAAAAACAGTCAATGGTCAGCTAATCGAAAGCTACTTCAGACAAGGCAATTTACAGTTGGCAATCAAAGCGCTACGCAAAATTTCTATAGAATTCCGAAGAACATTTCTCCATGGCTTTTCTATGATCCTGTAAAATGTTTATTGGGTACACGCCCTGAGAAAAAAATCCTTGGGAACCTACTCTCACCCTTCGTCCTCACAACGTTTACACAGAATCGGTTTCACAAATATGTTCATATCAAACTCAGAAGCCATTTACAAAATCTTCCTAACTCAAAAAGAAAGTTTGCAACATCTTGGTTTATGAAAAAACATTGTTTCACTTGGAAAACAAGACCCACCAGAAGTCTTCGATTCTCAGCACATACTCGTTACACCGCAAACACGCAATTATTAATATTACACACCGAACTTGCTGAAACAGACATCTCTTTCACTTCCACTGATGTTTCCGAGTTTGTAATTTACTGTATTCGGGGTAGTAAGTTATAACCAGAAAAACTTGCAGGTAGAGCCTTTCCACTTCTTAAGAAAATTTTCGACAGATATAGAACAAAGTCTGCCCGTTTTGCTAATTAATACATACATATTATTAGAAAATAGTTTATACTGATTCTGCTATACTACTATACCCTGCTCAAAGTAAAGCTTTCCACAGATCCCTTTTATTCTAAAAAACGAAAACGCATATTAAAAATAATTCCTGAAATATATTTTTTCCATTATATCGTCCATAATCCGAAGGGGATTTGTTTTGACAATATTTATGAGACTTGTTCTGTTCTCTGCAAACAATTTTAATTCACAATGAATGTTAAAACAACTGTGGTGTCCGCTGGCGTACATCGGCTCTTGTACTTGGCGTCAGAGTATTTGGCAACAGTGTGGGAGTATCGATCTGGGCTTCAAATAAGCCGGGGGCGGAATGAGAGGGCGCGAACAAACATGCAACCAGCGGAGAGTCCACTGTGAAACCAATGTGTAACAGATTCATGGATTTTTAATAACTACTTCGCGAGCATCAAAGAGAAACTTCACGAAATTCTGGTCGAGCCACACGCCATATAAATGTATTGAACAATGTTTTTCATTTCTCAGCACTTCATGTGAATTGTGGATAAAACGAACCGGCTTAGCCGCGGTTAATTAGCCGCACAGTACGAATGAAAATAGATTTCAGAGTAAGCCGTTATAAATGTTACTTTTGAAGGTCTTTTGAAAACCTGCAGAATTTGGAGAATTAAAAACTGCAAAATTTAACTTGATGATGATATTTATTAATACTGTAAAGACATTGGTCATGGGGTAGCATTGGGATCAGACTGCATTGTTCTCGTATTAGCAAGAAACAACCCAAGTTGCATTTTCAATTCTGTGAACAATGATTAAAACACTAATTAATAAACACTGCTTAAAAGGAGTTGATTCTGGACTGTAAAAAAAATGTTAAAACTTGGAGAAAGTGACTGCTCCGGTTGGCCACCACCACAAATTGGGCACTTACAGGACTGTCTAAACTCAACCGTGTAGGTCACAAAGAAGACAAAGCAAAACCTTGAGACAACGGATATAGTCTTTCACTGGCTAATTGTCGAGACAACAAGGACAGACAGAAGAGAAGAGCTGAACAATATAATGTGTCAAGATTCAAGGAATAGAAGGTCCTTTGGAGGGCGCACGAACAATTATAGAGGGTCAAAGTTACAAAAAATAGTAGAAACATTAACACCACAAAAGATAAACAAGTCTGTGAACGAAAACGTGAACTTGCACCAAACACAATCTGATGGATATACTTCTCGCATTTATAATATTTCTGACATGAAAAATTCATTAAAAATAAAGATAATATCATTTCATCGTGAAAAATTAAGATTCAATGCACTAATTTATTTGTGATATTCAGGGGGTTGCAGAACGTACTAGTACCAAAATTCCTACAATGATTTTTAATAATTGATTAAAAATTAATTTATCTTTGCAAAAATTAATGATACCACTTCACTGTTGAAATGAAAATGCAAGATGTAATTTTACTGGTTCTGTAAGTCCAAAAACCTCATAATTCGAAAGTTCATAATTGTTTTAGGAGAATGAAACTGTTCTGTAGTTCCTGAATTTCTCAGGTAATAAACAGTTCCTTTAATTTTACAGTGAATCTGAAGATCCAAAATAGACAATGCCAAAAGAAATGGAAGTCAAAATGAACACTATGCACCAATTACGTCGGCGAAAAGCAGCAGTAAATTATGTACACAAATAATTTGAAATTGGTTAGATGGAAGGACTAAATCTCCACTAATAACGACTGCAGTTTCATATAGAATATGCGAAGGGAAAGGGGAAGGTCTCCAAGTGTCATGTTTTGTGGCTTTGCGATCGACGCCTGTAAGCGACGTAAACGCGCTCGAAGAGCAGCACCTGCCTCCGATACCGAACGCATGGCGACATCCCGTTCAACGACAGAGGGGAACCTTCGCCAACTGCGACGCTATGGTGGGCAGAATTTTAGAGCCTGCGCAGTTGAAAAATTTCTTCTTCATGGTTCAGGTTCAGGTACTGCGCATGCGTGGCGTCGTTCCTGTCCAATGGTGGAACAAAAAACTGCCCGGCCGGCCGGTGAAACTGCCGGTGCCTCCGAGCCTCCGTTTTACATTGAAAGGCCCAAAACGGGAATTTTGTGATCTTTAAATAACTCACTGTAGTGTTTATTTTTAATTGAAGTTTTATTTTTTCAGAATACCCTCTCCCTTTCAGAATACGTTTATATGCCATTTCAATGTCATGGGTAAGTGATATTCCAAGGAAACATCAGTTTCAGCTGACTCATCACATAACACCTAATTTCTTAATCCCATTCATTTGTTAAAAATACGATTAATTTCTAAACAAATTTGAGCTGGGACCATAGTTCCTTTCACGACACATTTATACTGTCTGAAATTTCTCCATTGCTTTTAATGTAAAAGTACATGAAAGTAATTTTCATGTACGTAAAATAAATTTAACGTACATGTACAGTATCTTGAATGTACGTGTACATTAAATTCAATGTACGTGTACAATTAAATTTAGTCCACAAGTAAGTTAAGATAACAGTCGTACATTAAATCTACATTGATTTTAATTTAAGCATTAAATTTAATGTACAAGTACATGTATCTCCATTTAATGTACAAAGTACGTTAAAATTCATGTTCAGTCGTACATTGAATTCACATTAGATTTAATGTCATTTCTGACAGTGTAGTTAAACCCCATTCGTGGGGCAAGGGGGGAGAGGCTCACGAGCGGGCACCCGGGCACGAGGCCTCCGCACGAGAGGGCGGCGTCCAGCGTGTCTTCGAAGGCGGCGCCCGCCAGCGTCACGCCCACGGGCGAGCAGCACGCGCCGTCCGCGCCGGGCGGCCAGCCGGCCACCTCCGACGCCACCAGCTGCACGCGGCTGCCGAAGCGCAGCTCCTCGCCTGCGCACGCCCGCGCCCACGCCCCCGCCATGACGCACACCAGCGATGCGACGGCGATAACAAAGCAGCCGTGTTCAAAAGTACACTGTCGATGTGAAGACTGCATCGACAAAAAAACAATGATGGTTTAATTATTTTTATTAATGACCTCTAACGTTACATTTGGGCGAAAAAAAAAATTAAATTTCACAGTGGCCATGTTTATTCATTTATAATTAAGATTCAACAGAAAACAAAGTTATAAAATAATAAGAACAATGGGCGCTCCATGAATATAGTACAAACGGCGCTCGTTGGGTTCGAACACAAGCTGTCTGTTTTTATTTCATAATTTATCTTTCACATAATTTGATTTAATATAATTTTTGATTCACAAACAAAATACCAAAGACGTAAAATATCGATATTAAAAGACATCGTTTTTAATACTTGGATTTTTAAAACACATTAAAAAACATCGATATTTTGAAAACATCGACGTTGATGTCGCATCCCTAATGGACACTACATACTTCGCACGATTAGATAGGGTTCATAGCACTGATGAAAAGAAGGGCAAATGCTAAGTACAATGTAATCGATAATTTTACAATACTGAGTGAAAGGCCAAGAATTGATCCAAAGAAAGGCGCAATCGATGTGGGACGCCACCGAACCCTCATCGCACGTTTACTTTGTTTTGGCTGTCCTCACTTCCTTTACATTTCCACCTTTGTTTACGTCACTGCAATACACTTCTTCACGTTTACTCCTGAGAGACGGGAATAAATTGTACACAAAACGTAAGAGATTATTCTTTCGTTGAAATCAGTGATTTTTTTTCTAGGTAAGCAGGGTTGGGCAGTATTTAAATACATTTTATATTTGAATAACTGTATTTTTGAGTTTCAAAAAACTGCATGTCCAAAGACATGCATTTTAAAAATTATTTAAATAATCTCTAAAATGCATGTCCAAAAAAACTCAAAAATACAGTTTTTCAAATATAAAATGGATTTAAAACAAGTATTTCAAATACAAGTATTTAAGTACTGCCCAAATCTGCAAACGAGAAGTTTTAAAAATCTGTACATTAAAAATACTGTTTCAGACTAAAAGATTTGTCAAAATTCCCGAAGTGAAGAAACTGTTTCAATTTATCCAATCGACCCCCTTCAAGTTATAAAACTACAACATCGAATTGATACGAACGTGTGTATACGTATATGAACGTAGATGATTCGTACGTAAAACAAAGAAAATCGTAATGCGAAGAGGAAAAATACGAATTCTTACAGAAACCGACATTAAAAGTAAAGTCCCTAAATTTAATGTAATTTCACAATAAAAGTATAACCAAAAGGACGATCAATTAAAATCTCTTCTCACTCAGGCATCACAAGCACCATGTGGCGAGCTAGTGCTTATTACATACATTGCTGGCAAAAGAGCCATGTTACACCCTACTCCTTGCAACACGGTAAAGAGACAATTCACACCATCCTGACTTCAGCCATCTCCCCTCCCTCTGAATGCACACATGTTGCATACTTTGTTTCCCCGAATCTTTGCCACCGAGATAGCGCCAAGGACAACGGCCACTACCGCACTGCGCGGGACCAAGCGTAAGGGACGGAGGCTTTCACCTGGAGATTGACGCGTGGAAGCCGTCAACGGCGCCCTGCCGCATCTTCAAATACCTCCGTTTTATTAATTTGGCTCAATCTGGCCAAGAATAGAGTACTCTATATTTTATCGCGTATGTTTTGTCAGAGATATAAGAAAACTGTATTTTAGATAGTATGCATTTCGTGCAATACCCGCCCTAATTGCAAATAAACATTAGTATTTGTAGTACCACTTTGAATGCTTCAGTTGTGATATCCATACCATCAATTTCGTTCTAGATTCTGCAGACGTTATACGTGGGAAAATCGTGTTCGTTTTGTCTTCACTTTTGCTTCGAAATTTTGAGAGTGTGTGCAAGATTAGTGAGTGATGGAATTTCACTGTCGCCTGCGGAAATTTGATACATAGATAATTTGCCATTAATAAACAGGTTAAACGACACTTCGCAATGTATTCCAGCAAGGTCCAACACCATCAACAATTTGGTGGTAGGGTCAGGACCTTTTAGATAGGAATATAATACATAGTAAGAATTGTTTCAAATGAAAAAAATATCGTTTAATTGCTGTAATATATTGGCTTCTTAACTCAATGATGAGCATTAAATTTCAAAAAAACCTTTTAGAGTTTGACAAAATGTTGTTTGTTACTCAAACAGAACTAACTAATAGGATTTGTGTCTGGAGGCATTGATAAATACGTTAGGACAATTCTTCTCTCTTAAAAGTGCACACGATCTCCCTAATCACTCCGTTCATGTGATGTTACCACTTTTTTTCGCCGATTTAGAATAAGATATCGCGTAAGAATTCTTGTGGGTCACCGCAAAGGCGATTCCCTTCTCACAGAACTGTTTAATCATGGAGTCCAGTCCTTTGCCCTTGGTCTCAAGAGACAAAGAATATTGAAGAGTTCCTCCTTCTCCATCTTTCGCAATAATTAAGCTCGAACTGAGTCTAAGAATTCAAATTACAGAATGCCCTCGCATAACTTCCCAGCCTGTTATTTAAGTGGATCTGCGCAGTTTGAGTAACTAAATTTCATCCCAATCGCCCATATCTTTAAGCTCCTTCGTCTACTTTTCCTTAATATCATAGTACCCAAGTGCAGAATGTTTCCCTATTACCCGCGTATAATGATTTCAATTGGAACCGTTTTGCTTTGTCTCGTAAAACTTGACAGTGTGATAAGGAGTGGTTAGTGTCAAGTTATATCATTAACTTCTGCATTTGTAGCGCACATGAGAAATAAGGAAAATACCGCATTCGATATCTCAGTCATGACAAAACCAGGAAACAATGTCCATCGCGGTGATCCACTTACATTCAGCATTCACTGATTTGTAAACAAATATTACATGAAGCGATTCGACTGAATTATTATTTTAAAGGAATGGCTACGAATATTTGATATTGTAAAGATAAAATGATCAAAACTTCGGCAAGCTACCATCGCACAATTTTTTGTGTAACTCCCCTTCATCCGTAGAAAATTAATAATTACAAATGTTTATTACAAAATTGCATCCTTTTCAAAAAATTATACCCGCCAATTTCTGCAAACATTTCATTTCATTCAGCTCTGCAGTTTAGCAAGCACAACGTGAGCCAGATGGACGCCCGCACGGTATAAAGCCTCGACGGAGCCCAAATTAAACAGCCACTCGCAAAGCACATTTCGTAATTTCGAGCGTTCGTCCCCCTAAGTAACGAGAATGACGTACACACACGCGCGCGCGCTCCCCGAGTGTTGGCCTACGTGCAGATGGCGCGGGGGCGGGGAGGGGAGGGGTGGGGTGGGGTGGGGGAGGGGGGGCGCCCCACCTGGCGCCGAGAGCTGCGCGGGGGCGAGCAGCCGCGCCAGCAGCGCGCGCGACCGCTGCACGCGCAGCCCGCCCGCGCAGCGCCGCTGCAGGAAGGCGTCGACGCGCTCGCGCTCCAGCGCCAGGTCCTCCAGCCAGTTGTGGATGCGCGTGCAGGGCGCGAAGGGGCGGGGCACGGAGCGCGCCGCCAGCTCCCGCCAGCGCGCCGCCTCCGCCTCGCGCGCCCGCTCCGCCGCCTCCTGCCCCGCTGGCCACCCACAACTACGTTACTAGGGCGTTCTCACACGCCTCAGCGGACAATCTCAATCTTCTGCGCAAGCGCGGACGCACAAAAGTGAAGCGAAACTTCAACTGCGTATGCGCAGAAGATTGATACTCACGCGCGCACACACACTCCGCGCAAACACACACACACACACACACACACACACACACACACACACACATCGATCCATACAATCTACTCCACAATCAAAGATCTCATTTTCTTAATATAACTCCCGAAAAGCATTAACATTCTTCGATTAAAATGAGTGTCTGATGTCCTTACAAAAACAATGACGCATAGCACGTCTCGCCTATTTGAGAACTGTATTCGAAAGTTATCACGAAAATGTCTCATCTTGCAAGCGTGAATCACATTTCAGAACGTATCACCGTAAGGTTTCATAATTCAATTTAAAATGAAATACGATAGTACACTAGTTTTCATTCCCTTTTCAAGTGTCCTCTTACAGCCTTCACAGTAAAAAAAAGGCCAATTTGTCTTTCAAGAATGTATCTTTTACGTCATCAATCTGTAAGCCAGCAATGGCTGCAGTTCAGACAATTCGATCACATTTTATCAACTTCTACACTAGAATGCCGTTATTAGTCCAAATTTAATCTTCAAGTCGCATACTTTGAGGCAACAGGTTTTTAACAGTGTTTTTTTCTTTCTTCCCTTTTTCCGCCTTTTGGCTCGTTTAAAGGCAAGCACGGGCCGCGGCGCGCTCGCGCAGTGGAAGCGCCGGTTATTCTGGGGCCGGGCTGCGTCGGGCTTTTTTTAAAACAGCTGCACTGTGCCACCGCTGGCATCCCCGGTCAAGGGGTAACGGACACGCTTCGAGGAAGTCGCTGGGCCCAAACACCCAGAGCGCGCGAAATCCGTACTCTTTCGCCGGAGAAGTAAAGTTTGTTGTTTCGTGTCATTGCTTTACAACACTTAAAGAAGACCAATGACTTTTACTGCGGTCTGCACAATTTCGATCACTCCTATTAACCAACTCAAACTGCGACGGTATCATAAAAGCTGAATTCCCACATCCAATAAAAACCTAATCCGTTCGGACACGCCGGAACTTCTTTAGAAGATTGAAAATGTATTTAAGAATAATGTGTAATCACTAATCACACTGATGAGAGCTGAATAGTGACTGTAAGCTGTTCTAGAAAATAATTTAATTGAAGTTTTCGATAGTGACCGACAACGGCTGCACATGTTAAACCAACAGCCATTAAAATAATAGTGTACCCATTTCGAATTTTTGAAGTCGCTTGCGAGAAACCGACATAACAACTTACCCTGACCTCACGAAATATTGCGACATTTCACCAAAATAAATTACTAAACACAGTCTGCCGGCAAAGCTTCAAATTCTCCATAAGTAGTATTATGAAATCAATATTATATCAGAAAGTCCTCCTTGATGTTTCAAAAACATTATTCAGAGCAACTGAAGGATAAAAATCGTGTGAAACCACTTGTGAAGGAACGATCTCTCAAGTTTACAAAAGGCTTCCATAAAATTCGGATCAAGGGCCAAAGGTCACGCAAGTCAGCCAGAATAAACCGTAGGAAGGAAACAAGATTCCAATACAAAAGTCTATTGATTTCAAATAAGGAATAAAGGATGCATTACAAATAATAGAAGGAAATAAAATTGTTTGAGTCGTATGAAAACGGTGCACACAAAAACAAGAAAATTAAATCAGAACCCGGAGAAAAATTATCACAATCCTACAGACGCAGGGGTGACAACATTACACTAAAAATCCTGTTTCTCTCAAAGTAAACAGAGTAACAATTTTGTTAGCAGCCTATTTCCAGAAGCAAAGGAACATTAAAGGAAATGTCAATACTATGAAATGTGACAGTAACTTCAGTTTAAATATTTTTTTATTCAAAGCTTTAATGTGGAGACCCCTCCTACAGAGCTATTAGTATGAAGGCAAAATTTAAATCAACTAAACATATGAGCTCTTAAGATGTATTGTGGAGACTTAAGTTTAACATCTCTCTTCCCAAACAATGAATCCTAGAGCCCGTTCTTTTCAATTCAAAAAAGCCGTAGCAAGTAATAAATCACTCAAGGTATTATCAATTATACATTATATTTGTTAGCCAACTACTTACCCACACGAAGTTTTACACGAACATCTTTCAACGGATTACAAACCGTTTTACTGGTACCGGTTAGAGACATTTTTACTCGATTCCAAGGTACTGTTTCAATGAAAACTACCAATTAAAAACCTCAACTTCTTCGGAGTTCAATTTCACCCAAAACGTTTTAGAGAAACTTTTAGTAAACCTTTCATGCCCACGAAACACCGGAAGACTGTACCCCAGCTACAGACCAAACGGTCCTTCACTTCCTAGCAACGACTGACGAAGTTCTTTGTTGTAGAGGTAACTATGAAGATTGCGAATAATAAGCAACTGGAGTGAACTTGCATTTTTGAACGGTATCCCATGAATCCACAATGGGGGTTATTTGCAAAATAAAAGAATAAACTCACGTTTACAACGAACTCTATTTAATTTTAAGGAATGCCGCATCCTCCGCAAGACGAAATGAAGTGTTTTATTTTATTTACAGTACCTAACGCAAGAAACTAACCAGCATCGGGAGCCAACATAAAATGAATGTACTTTGCTAATACTCACCGCATAAAAGAACTGTCGTATTTCATTTTTGTTTTCAGTGATTAACAGTCTCTGGGATTTATGTGCATTTTCACTTTATAACTGCTAAAACTTGAATGTGAATTAATTTCAATATACATAGGCGGTTCCTTAAGTTTCCTGCCTGACCAAGATATCGCTCATCAATTAGAAAACCTCTTGAGTAGTTTACAGTCTTATCTTTAATTGTTGTAATGCTGAAAGTTTGCAGCCGATATTTCACTCAGTTTTGTGGGGAGAGGTACTTGAGATTGAAGAGGTGTTTGAAATTCATGGCGTTCAGCATCTTTTGGTCAATGTATCTGTGCTTACTACTCATATTCCAAAGAATGTTGTGAAAGACTGTGGCTTTAAAGAGTTGGACCATTCTCACTACAATCCAGATTGGGCACCCACCGATGACTACCACTTATGAAAACTGAAGAAAAACCTTCGGGGAAGAGTTGCAGACGACTGAGGTGAATGAATCAATTTTTTACTATTTTGCGTACAAAAATTCGGAGTATTTTTTCAAGGGCCTAAAAATGTTAATATACAGAAAAGTGGGCTGGAGTAAAGGATTATTAAGTTGAAAAGTTAAGTATTTTTTCCCATCAAAAATATAAGTTAGTGAGGCTAGAAATTTATGGAACCTACCACTATAGTAATTTTGAAGCAAAAGAGAAATCTTCCTAAAATTCAACTTTCCCTTCACGATGCAATCATGTTTAAAACAAATGAGCGATAGTGGTGCTTGCGCACTTTTATCTACGTCAATTTTAATTAACTAAGTATTTTGAGTAAAAAGCAAATCTAAACTTATACCATGATTTAAAATAGCATCCTTTCATTTCGCTCTTAATTGAATTATGCCGTACAACGTACCTAGAAGTTTCCCATTACAAATGTTACCTAAACAAAATTACTACCGGAATTTTTCCTACGAGCTTAACATTCGAATGACTCAAGTTAATTGACATCTTGTTTCGAACGTTTTAGTGCATAAGTGGTCATTTCTACATCGTTTATATAATAATTTCTCCACACTTTTCATGAGCGGATAAAGTTCAACAATCAAATCAATGTTTCAAGACACACGCAAACTCATTGGAAGCGTCGCAATCGCTGCGATGACATACGAAGGACACCAACACATTGTCTCTTTACAGTAAATGCAAAAGACCTTTCCGCATATTGCACAAGCAGGGAATCTACGATGAACCTCTGATAATACCGCATACCAGCAACAAACTCAGAAACAAACGAAAGATGCAGCTATCGCGATGGAAACGCGAATTCAGAGGTCCAGCAACACGGACGCCCGATGTTATCAATACTATCAGCACATACCAGAGATGATCCGATTCCCTCATGGTTGGCACAACATCGCCGGATTGCATCGGCAACTCTGCGCATCGAGGTCGCCGCTGAGGTTGTACGGAACGTGTCGCGGCGAGAGCTGCGAACTATCGCAATGTTTACCGCCGTACGCGCCGCGGGGGCACGGCATGCGCCGATTAGGCGCTGGCCTCGCCGGCGCTCACGGGCGGCGCGGCGCGGCGCAAGGTTGCTTCCTAGAGCCGGCGACTGACACGCGGACGCCCCAACACGTGCCGCACACCACTCGCCACCGCCAAACTGCTCCGTTCTCCTTCTCCTCGTGTCTCAATAGTCTTCGAGAGTTTTTGCAAGACGGGAAATCCATTGTCGGAGTACGTAAACATTATCGTCAAGAAGAATTAACGTATCTTCTTAAAAATGAGTTTTTGCATGTCGTACAATCCAAAACATACGTTAAAACCACGAACTAATTGGAACTGAATACCTCTAGTAGCATATAAACGCTTTTATTGAACATCTATGTATCTCTGAGGCCATTTTTGCTTTTATAAGCATTACAAGATAGTAAAACTTATGATAGACCCCTATATGAAGTCAAAGGAGCCTCAATATATACATAACCTCCAAATCCTCAACAATTACGTTAGTTTATTTCTAACATATTTGAATTAACTTAAAAATATAGCCATTAAGTTCCTGCCTTATTATATTGGTAATATGTATTTTTCATTACTTCCGTGCTTATTGTGTGTTAAGTGTTGAATTCGTGTTTAGAGGTCGCGGCGAAAACTTACGTAAAGTAAGTTACGAACACATTTGTCGTAGACGACAACCGTGGGAGAATGTCGGGACCCGTCAATCGAAATCCGGTCATTTGATGCCGGCGCATGCGCAGTTCAGTTCTCCAGAATTGTCGTGTTACGTCTTTCAAATCAACAATTGGCAAAATCTCTCTTTTGTCTTCGAGAGCAGTAGTATTGGTTATAAGGTGCCTGGGTGAGGTCAGATAACCCGAAAAATCGGGTGAAGTAAAGTCCATTTTTTTAAAATATAGTAGATGATAGAATACCAATGAGAGGGTGAAATAGAAATCTCGAAAAAACCGTGTAAAATTTTAAACACATTGTATCATGAAAACGTAGATAATTCATTAATATTCATATAGTAATGAGAAGTCCACATAAATGTCACATGAAAAAAAAACCAGAAAAAAACAACCTTTTTCTTGCGAATACTAACTTTGTGTGTTTATATTTGTGTGCATTCTTCCAGTATCACCAACATAATATGGAAAGGCAGACAATAGAAAACCCTCGTGTATGGATAATTACAGTATCTGAAACGACTTTTACATTATATAAAACAAAATGTATCCACAAAGGTTGGCCTTAGGGGACTCATCAAAAGCTTTAAACGTTTTATATCCCACTGACATCCCTTCTAATATGAAAAACAATTGTGCATGAGTTTTTGTCATTACTGAATATTCATTCTCTCTGTTTATCGAGACAATACTAAGGAAAAAACGCAGGAGTGAATAGAGATTTTCATTTACAAAAGTGTGTAACAACAGAATGCTATTCCCCAGCAGGTGACTACTGCAGATGTGATCTGCATTACATGAATTCCACAAAATTCACTGGCTGTGAAAGAAGTTTTGGAAATTTTCCATTTATTTAAACTACCTTATCCTCAAAAGATATTATTCTGAGCACAAATACAAAATTTGAGCTTATCCCACATCTTTCACAGAAGATGACTGCAAACATTAACCCCTTTCATACGGCAGCAAGAATTTTCTGACCACTCAATTATTTTGACGAATAAATCACTCTCGGGTAATGGAATGAACTGGGCTACGGTGAGAACGAGTATCATTCACGTACTGGTACCTCCATGTGAAATGGTCTCTCGGCTAGTTTTTGGTCCGGTGGCTAGTAAAATTAATGTGAGAGTGTTTAAGGATTACGATATTATTTTATAAATTGATTTAAAATTATATTCGCTCAAAATTCACTATCAATATACAGTAGAATACGCACTATTTAGAAATAGGTAGAGCTGAAAGACGAGGATTTTCTCGGTGTAAAGCGTAAAAGTCAAACTCTTGCAAAAACGAAGAACCACCTGTAAGCTCAAGAATACATCTAGAGAAACACACAGCATTTATTAAGTTGAATGACAAAGCAGACAAAGTTTACGGTTTTGAACTGAATAATACAAAACTCATATTCCAAGTGCACCGAAACATTGTTTTCCTGCGTTAAAATTGCCGCCCCTAACTCCGTAATTTTCTCAAACTTTCTTCATTTATTGAATTTTCACACAATCATACTACGCACAGAGCAACGTGTACGAAGTGAACAAGTCCATTTGAACTTACGGGACCATGTACGTAAGTGTAATTGATGTCATGAGGATTCATTTACGAAAAAAAAAAATCACTCAAGTATAGTTAGCTGAACTCCGTTGATTCAATACATGGTAATGTATTGATTAATTGATTAATTTATTGATTAATTAATTCATTATACATTGGTCATTCTTCTAGATAATTAACCAGTCATAATTAACTACATTAATTCGCTCCTGAACGGGGAAAATCACTACTCTCAGAAATTTCTGCATTACTTTTAATATTAAGTACTTGAAATGAATTTACATGTACGTTAATTATATTTAATCTGCACGTACAGTAACTTTAATGTACGTGTACATTAAATTTAATGTAGTGCGTGTACATTTAAATTTAATGCAAACACGTAAGTTAATAGTCGTACATTAAATCTGCATTGATTTTAATTTAAGCCTTAAATTTAATGTACAGGTACATTAACATCCCTTTAATAAGGTACATTAAAAGTCATGTACAGTCATGCATTAAATCTAAATTAAATTTAATGTAAATTCTGACAGTGTAACCTGCAATTAATTCATGAAATTTGTGAAACGAGTTCACGAAAAAAAAACATCTTTCACCGAACGCTGTCTTAACCAGGAGGGCGGCGTCGCGGGCGGTGGGAGGCGGGGTGCGGCGCAGACGAGCCGGCGGCGGCGTCTCGGCGCCACCTCCACTTTCCCCCGCCCACGCGCCGCGTCGATGCGCGGGGGGAGGGGAGGGGAGGTCCTGCGGCGGGCGGCGGGTCGGCCCGTCGCACCGCCCCGCGCCGCACTACGGCGGCGTGTCGCAAGGCCCACGAATTTCGCAGGGCTGTGCGGCACCGATGAAAGCGGGTCACGGCCCCTCGTCCGCGCCACCTCCGCCCCCGCCCCCGCCCTCGGAAGGCCTCGCGCGCGAGCTCTTCCGCCGCCGGCGCCCAAGGCCCACCCTCCTCCCGCCCCGCCCGTTGCGTCAAACGCACCGCTGCGTGCGGAAGAGCGCCCGGAGGCGGAGGCGAAGGCGCGTTGGGTGGGTGGGCTCGAGCTGCGCCTTGTGCGCAGTCAAGGGCGCGTCGCGTCTCGTCTCGTCGCGTCGCGGGGAAAGAAAGGAACGGAGCGGTTCGCTCCCTGGTTGGCTCAGGAAATTTCGTGACGCTGACGAATCGCGCTATAAAAAACGAAAGGCTCGGGTTTGCATCCCGACGGGACGGTGCGTTTCGACATCAGCGGCCGATGGAGTCTGTCTGGAGGACACGCTCAGAGGTCGCCGTCTTTTATTGGGGTAGACTTTTTTCCTTTTTGGCCGTTTGTTTCTTTTTGTGAATACGTCCAGAACAATGGTGAAAGAGATTTCAGCATAAGAATATTAACTTACCTTGCATTCTTCTTATATCTTTCCCTCCATATTTCTTTAAGAATCCGATATGCTACTTTGCGACGCTTTCGTATGTTTCGTGATTAGCAAATTTGAGGGTATTATGAGAACAGTTGACTCAACGGGCATCAGTATGTGGTAAGGAAGAATTGTCTTCTCATTGGATAGGTTTGTAACTACGATCTAGCAACTAGTTATTCTTTTATAAATGAAGTTTTTAATTAATTTTAAAAATCCAAATAATACATGAAAACGTTTAAAAGCATGGATAGTGAACATGTTCAATTATTATAACTATACATCAGATGTTTAGTCACTAATAAATCGTCTTTTAGGTGCCTAAATTGGCACTGAAAATGTCAATAAGGACAAAAAACGCACTACCATAAGTTACATACACAATAAAATGAAAAATTGTAATTTTTGTCGGTATCATTTTGTAAACGTAAATGCGCAAACAAGTTCGTAGATTTTAATGTAAAACTACATTTACATATTTAGAACTCTTCGTTTTATTCTTAATAGTTTGTATTAACCAGTAAAACAAATATTTGCATATTACCAGTAACTTTTCAAGGATCACAATTTCAAATTTGCGACGATTGAGACAAAATTAGTTCGAATGCGGACAAGGATCTCTGAACATGTATTGATGTGACCGGCATATATTTTAGAAGTCCAACACTAGCAACACTGAATTTACAATAATGGAATTTACATTTATTTCCACTTAAAATTTCCGTGCCCTCGGTGTATTGTCAATCGACCATGTTCTCAGAACATGGCTGGTATTCATGAAATAGGGAAATGGAGAAAAATCAGTTGGTATACTTTTAAGAATTCTCTCGTATTTTAAAATACCATGACGTGAATTGAAGATTTCGTAATGAATGATCACGTTTGACCATGGCCGATTTTCTGATATCTTAGCAATGTATTTAAAGATAATACATAAAAGGCAAAAAAGTCCTTCAAATGTATTTATGTAAAAAAAAAGGCATTTATGCTGTAAAAAAGCAAAAATAAGCATTATAAAACTTCGTCATATTTCATTATTTGTCATGATTTTGACATATATTATCAGCCTTTAAATAGGTTCACTAGAATAAAAAAGGAATTTCCCTAACTACCCGATGTCTAATTGTAACAGATTAATAGCTAATGGTAAGTAAATATCTGGTCTTCATTTCAGGGTTTATTCCGGGATGGGAGGATCGGCAGGTGTGCATTTGCAGTTTAGTGCCGCCGTTAGGCCAGGGCAGACCGGGCAGTCGCCCGGGGCCCCGCAAGACAAGGGGTCCGATCATGGGGCTGATGGGGAAAAATTAGTAAAAAATTGAAAAAGAAATTACGATAACGATTTTCTTGATTTCTAATTTTATAAGTCGCGGTACAGTCTGATATTTCATAAAATTGTCTAATATTTTTTTTACATTAAATAGTTAATTATAGTTATTACTTAAAAGATAGGACTCTATGAAATGCTAAATGTCAGACAATCCTGAAAAATTTTACAAAACAATGGCGTCATTGAAAGCTTTAAGCCTTCAAATTTTCTCCTCTTCCAAGATATTCCAACACACATTTTTGCAAAAGTGTGTGTGTGTGTGTGTGTGTGTGTGTGTGTGTGTGTGTATAACAGATATTTGCCTTGCATTTTATTTGAAGTTTAAGATTGAATATCCTGTATTGAAATTAAAGAAGTCATATAGTTTCTTGACATTTTTAATTTTTTCCGAGGAGGAGGGGGCTACTTTTCAGCATTGCTCCAGGCCCAAAATTGTCTAGCTCCGCTATTGCGAAAATACAATTGGTCAATAACAATTATTCAAAGCGTATTACAAATACTGATGTAACAAGCATGAATAAAATATAATCTTATACAATATCCATATAATTATTCTTCCAGACCTCCCCTCCCGGGCGTCAATTGTCAGGAATCGACACAAACGTCTTTCGTTCACCACGTACGACACAATACGCTTCCCCTATACCCCGCTCCCATCCCACCTCTCCTTGCTCAAGTCGCAGAGCCAGTCAGACTAGATTTCTCGGTTCGCGATATGCAGTATTATCCTCTACCTTCAAGACGTAGAAAGTGTGCACACAGTTGCGACGCGTGGGCAGAGGCGAGGCTGTAAGCGAGTAAACAGATGACGAGCTCTATGCTACAGTGAGACCCAGTTCGGCACCCTACGTAATCCTCGCTTCGCTGACAGATGCTTCGGCGAAAGATGCGGCCTGCGACAGAACGCAACCCTCAAAACAAAGCCAGCGCTCCGCAGGATGTTTGCTGGCAGGCGAGGCCAGATGAGCTGACGAGCATTTGCGGCCCACGTGCAACCTGCAGCACGTGACGGGACGGCGCGTCTTCCAGGCACGTACGCGAACCTCCTCCTTCCCGACGACGGCCTACATCCGCACAGTATTATGTGCTTCGACATCCATGTTGGAAATAAAATTAGAGAGATTTCACTTGACGCGATTTTTTTTACGACTCTTTGTATGGTCACATGCATTTGGTAGTTATAAATTACTGAAAAGTTATGGCAGTATTTTCAGACAGAATGACAGAAGAATAAGCAAATATATTGTGTATAAAATCAGTTCTTCCGATGTTTTCTCTAAAGCAAAGTATAAAATTTCTGGATTTCTCTTCACCCGTTTGTCACCCGACACATTCGTAATAAGCGCACCCACTAATGATAAATTACAGTGAACGCCACAGAAAGGATCGTGATAAGGAATAAGTTATAACATAGTTGTTTCTATCAAGGTCAGTGGTAAATCTCATGCTCTTAGCAAATATTTCTTTTTCGGAACATATTTTGAAAGATACAAGAAGGTGAAAGTTTTGAGGTTAAAATCCCAAGCGCTCGTCTTGGTTCCTAGTATAGTTCTCTGTTAGTCATCAAAGTTCAATGAGAATGAGTCTTTCCCAATATTTAAGATAAGAAAATTAATTACGTATCACCAAAAGAGTTTAGCCATCAAAACAAAAGAATGTTACAGGACACGCCATTTCATTTTCAGGGACATCTCTGAAGCAAGGAGGAATGAGCGATGGTACAGTAAATGAGACGCGCGTTGATTTATAGTATTTTATGCAACTATTGCAATGTGACAAGATCAACGGGTTCGGCAGAATTTGAAATCAAAACCGAATCACATCGTTTGCACAAAACACATTTAACCACTGAAAAGACAAATACGGCAACATTACCTTTTATTGTACTATTAATTCGACGATATACAATCATTGATGATCTTTAGAACTGATAAAGAACTAAAGTGTAATTGAAAACTTTTGTTTTCAAAATATGCGTTTTTAAAACACTGAACACCTAAGGCATTCATATAGTAAGAAAATTCTTAGAAATGAAGGGACTTCAGTTCTAAATACACTTGTATTTAGCGATGTAATTTCGCAGTCTAACTTGATCGTTATCTCTACAATGACTAATTAATCATTATCTCTATAATGACTCTTACTAGCGAAATAAAAATAATTCCGTTTAGAATTCAAATTTTCACGGACGTCTACAAAGAAACAACTCAATACTATTCATTAATGAAACAGCCTCTCAGAAAATGTGGGTAAAATGCCAGAGAAATTCCCGCCTTAACGTGAATTATCTTCCCACGATTTCTCTTATAATCTATTACACAACCCTCGAGCTGTCCTACAAAGGACAAGTTAAAATTCACACGCCAATAGCATATTTGGTCTATGCGATCCTTTACAGGTAAATTTAAAGGTATAAGAGGAAGCGTCAGATACTTTGTCAAATTCTAACGAAAGAGATATAACGAAAATTATAAGAAAAAATTCTTCAAAACAATTCAGTTACAATAATACGGTATAAGTAAACTTGCTCAATAACGCGTTCATTACAATTTAAAAAAATAGTAATTGATCTTCATTTGAATTAACGAATTTAGAAAATTATTGTTAAGTGTTTTGTTAGGGATTCTCCATTCAGGGAAAGGCTGAAGCAAGGAGATACAACTGACTTCAAGTTCTCCCACGGCCAAGACACACAAACCCAGATGGTTCCAAAGGAAAAAAACAAGTAGTTAGAAATTCAATATTTTCTGTAGGTTCATCAAATATATGATACTAAACACTAGTTATGGTATTACACATATGTTATTTTGGATATATCAAGGCGAATACTTATTATAGTCCTATTTGTTTTATAAATGTGCACAAAAACGAAAATTAATTTTCATAAAAATCTTCTGAAATTGTTTCACAATGAAAACTTATTTATTTAATGAGTATTTTCAACACATTTTGCAAGAGTTCAAAAAAGCTATTATTAATAATGATGAAGAGATATCACAAAACTTGCAATGGCCAGTTGGTGCGTATCGAAGAAGTCAGTAACGAGATAAGCCAACCGAACATAGCAACAGTGTTCTACGCACTTCGGGGCTCACCAATCCCCCAAAGCGTAGGACGCTACAAAGAGAACTAGACCAAAGACAAGACAACTTTCTGATCACTAGCTGCACACATTTCTACTGTTCTCTACACACGCATCCAATACGAATCGGCGCATTTGGCCGTCTGCAGAACAAACCAACGAAAGCAAAAAGTTGCGCCGGCGTAGCCAATGGGCGATCGGGAAAGGCAATGAGCCCGGGAGCAGTGGCGGCCGGGCCACGCCCACACGCGCGAGTGGATACTTGAACCTCGGCGGCCGTGACGGCGGCGCGGCTGTCTGCCGAGGCGGAAGACGGCGCGGGTCAAGGCCGCGGCGACTGGCTCCGGTGGCGGGTGGGGGCGCCGCAACACGTGGCGACGGGAAGTGGGGCACTCCTCACCCCCACGCCACCCACCGCTACTTTCTCGCGTAGCGACACACGCGCCGCCCATCCACGAAATAGAAAACGGCCATTGTCACCCGGCGAGGGGGGGGCGCCCTTGGAGCCAGCGGGTGCACGGGAAGAGCTGTGGGATTCGGCTGAAGGTCCGGGGAGGATGGATTACCCACGGCCTCCGTTCAGTCGTGGATATTTCTGACCTAGCGTATATGGCTGCAGGCAGCCCTGGTAGGTGGGAGGGCCTGCACGGAGATTTTATTTTGCGACAGTTGCTGCTCTAGTTCCTTCAACCCTTCTGATTCCTGTGTATGTATCAGTATACTTCACATTGCGAATACAGGTAGGGAATGAGTTTCTGTTGTACATAAAAAAAATGGGGAAAAATTTTATTTTTTAAATTCTGCACGAATTCGCGATCATATTTTTAGCAAAATTAATTAAACAAAATTCAATATTTTCCAGACCAATTGAATTTCACTTCTAATTTCACGCCTTATGATTTCACAGAGAGGTTGCAATGTTTCAATTTCTGGGCGGTGTCTAGCTGTGACATGAACGCAGCCGCGCCGAACAACTGGTCTCTAAAATCGGTTCAACCTAGTATATACACTTTTCGCGTAAAAGACCGTCTATTGTTTCATCTATTGTCTGTTTTCTTTTGTAAATAGTGCTAATATTTCAGAAATTCCATTTTATGTCCATCATTTATTGTGATCGAATTATTAAGATTTTGTTAAGGGGTCCGAGTGTCCATGGCCAGCAATATTGACAAAGGAGCTCTCCCAAGAGAACAGGATTAAATTCCAAGAACTGTATGAATTGAGAGAAAAGGGGCTCTCAGGCATAATACAGTAAACACTAGCTATATCTGATAACTAGACCTCGGACTTTTAGGCACAAAAAAGTTATGATTTAAGCACCTAAAATAGATAACAAAATTATGTATTTAGGCACTACTAGCCATGAAAAGTGACGTTTTTAGGCACTTAAAATAGGTTACAAAATGATTAAACCAGGCATTTAACAAACATTAGACATGAAAAGTTATATTTCTGATATCTAAAACTGATCATAAAAATATTAAACTAGCTACTTTTATTATTTAGGAACCGAAGTCAAGTACTTTTATAATTAAGAAAGTGAATACATATTATTTTATTCATTTAAATCATTCTTTCACACTTTTCATTCTCAAACTGTCAGCAGCTGCACCGGGAACGGGTGCAATTGCGTACGTGAGGGTCGAGCGGAGACAGCTCAAAACGTCGACTTGACGTTTGACCTGTAGAGCTTCTTGTGTTCGGTGTGTTTGGTGAGAGATTTGCGAACTCGATTGCGTATTTGATCAGGGAATATTCACTTTTCGGGAAATTCAGGGAAGTATTTGCATTTCGATATAACAAATTTTTAAAACGAGTTATTAAAATATGATAAGTCTTCAAAATTACTTGCTTTAGGCAGTTTTAGGAAAAAATAGGCATCAACCGCCTTTTTGGGACTTTTAGGCACTATTAGTTGCTTTCAATAGATCTATTTTTTCTAGATTCGTAAAGATTTGCAATTATTTTCCACAACCTCCCAAAGGCACTACATAGACATTTGTCCTAAAATCCGAGGTATACTGATAACGCTCATCTTTTTCAATTAATTTTAGGAAAGGATCTCAGTTCATGCGAAACCTTACACTTCATCTTTAACACAATCAGACGAAGAACCTGAATATTTGTTTAGGTAGCAATCATCACACAATTATTTCAGAACCGCTTTATCCTATTACTGGGTCGCTTCCATTTGATAACTGGTCCCCGGCCCAAGGCGATGAAGGGCAGGTGCTGAGTAGAGCGCCCTTACCCTCAACGGTGTCAACTGCTAGTTCAAAAGAAGGCACGTGTGAAAAAAAATCATGATGAAGATGGCCGCCAGAAGGGAGAGCTCCATCTTCCTTTTTCGCTGTTTCACTCCCGGACCTCTTTAGGACTGGAGGTAGAGAGGGTCCCCTGCCCCCAGACCCACCCTGACACCTCCGGGTAGCGAGACCGTTACTTGGGCTTATCTGAGAAATTCCTTCACAGCAATGCGGCGGCGGCGGCATAGCAGAATCGATTCTTTGCGTACTTTCCTCCGTGATAGATATGTAATCCTATAATTTCATTAACGCTGCAAATGTTTTTGGATTTCCGAAGTTTACGGGGAACACAAACTTCAAACATGACACCTGCAAAATCTCAAAAGTTGCCAGAGCACTTTACATATTGTTAACTGAGAACGACGAAGGTCAAAAACTGTTGTACAAAACATGGCAACACTAATAAATGTTCGTTCAAACAAATCAAAACAAATGTAGAGGCACCGCCATCGGTACTGCATACGTGCACGAATAACACAAAGATGCTGATTCGAACACATTGTCGAGAGTTGGCATCATCATGATGAGAACTGTAAGTCACTACCAGAGGATTATGCCATTAACTCGATACAGCTAAGTTTTTCTATCGACATCTGGACAGAAAATTGTA
The DNA here is from genome assembly GCA_011170035.1 of Teleogryllus occipitalis. NCBI lineage: Eukaryota > Metazoa > Arthropoda > Insecta > Orthoptera > Gryllidae > Teleogryllus > Teleogryllus occipitalis. The sequence goes on along the minus strand of BLKR01002457.1, from coordinate 90,096 downwards.
ATCGTATCTATTAAAATTCAAAGAAGCGAGGGAGAATAATCTCCAGACATTTCCACAAAAGGTTGCACCGTATTATCCTATCTTAGGCTACGCTATCTCAATGCACCGAGAGCGCTATCATTGTGGGTGACCCCAAGATGCCATTTCTAATGTCTTATCTTAATGTCTAGAGAAGGAACGTTTTATGAGGGCTTTTTATCCCAGAAAATAAAACATCTTACTAAAGTCAAACAGCAAAGGCTTAAATTCCAAGAATATTATTTGTCCACAAGCATCCCAACAACCACACATCTGGTAACCATCTTAGAAAAGTTGTTTAAAAAATATAACGTTTCTAAACACTGCCTCCACTACACAAAAAGCAAATCCTAATGAGAACTTTGAAACACATAGGGTTCGTCAACAATGGACATCAAACATTTAGTCATGCAAGTATAACGAAAACATTCCCTCTAGACGAATAAAGAGTTGACGGAACATCAAGAAATACCTTTTAGTAATACAATTGATTTGAAACTCCATTTTTTATGAATTATTTTATTAAAATCCATACAAATGGCGATTTTTGTAATAAATTACTAGAACTTAATTGCCAAGTATAAAATTTGTAGCACAGTAAACCAGACATACTTCATTTTTGCATAAAATTCAGATCACCTTTAGGAATACCTCTCCGTATTTTACTTATTCCTCCATCATATCTACTTGTTAATAGTGAAATGGTAAATAAAATTTTGTTTGAAATTTTAATATCGAATACTTAGAAATAAAACAGTAAAAATTGAAATATAAACACGCTATCATGTTAACGAAATATATACTGAGTTTCTCACTTTTTCATTGAAACTATCTACGTGTCAAAGAAAAACCTTCACGCTTTTTCTCGTTCGGAATGATTTAAATAAATTAATGCTCAGTGTACAAGAATAGTCGATTTATAGATTTCTGATCGTACCTTTTTGAATGAACCGGTTTGAACTGAATGTTCTTTGTGCGAAGTCCCGTGGATGGAACCCTGTTTGCGATAACTTCTTTCGAGCGAATCCTGTTTGGATGAAAAATCAAAACACCGTAAATATGTAAGTTTAGAAGTAATAGTTGAAAAATTACAACCGGTTTACAAAAACCATCAACTAGTATTATTGTAATACCCACAAAATATTACAAAAAAGTACTCGCCCCATTAATATATTGTCTTGCCATGGAAAATACCTTGACATCGTATTAAAAGCAACACCAGCATATTGGTCTGTTTTAAATTACAGGCAAAAAAAATTACATTTATTTCCTCAACCTTACCCCGAGATCGTTGCTTATGGTTTAAGAAGTCGAGAAATCGTTTACAGGTAACTCACTTCCAAGAAAAAATAACCTCGTCATTCTATTTATCTATTCGTGGTCAAAGAAAAATAATGAACTCCTAAACACTGTTCGCTGTGGCACCTCTCAGCCCTCTCAGGTTGTACGAACCAAGAATTTCCTGTAACTGTTCTTATTCGCACACAAGGCGCTTGGCGGTTTGTCTTCTCGCCCTGGGCAAACACTGAACGGAACTCGAGCAAACAGAAGTTCGTCGGTGCGCATGCGCAGCAGTGAGGAAGTCAAATGACTCAGCTCATCCTCCTATCCCGTATCCCGAGAAATATATTGATCTCCCACTTCCCCAAAGAATTGACGCGAACTTCCGAGTTTAAGTTTAAAGATTGGCCAACAACCACAGCCAGTACAATTCATCGGTGAAATACCAACCACATAGAATACTTCAAACCACAATATGTCTGATATTGTTGAAACAAAACCGTTCGTAACAAGTATTAAGTTTCAAATGTTTAACACAAGGAAGAGCACAAAGTACATCTAAAAAAGCTACTGACTCACTGCTTCTTTCCAATAAATGAGGATAAATCTTACAAAAAAAAATAAAAAATATGGCTTGCTACCTTCATGAGTACCTATCATAAATAGAACTTTTGAAGTGCTACTTACTAGACTACTTGTGAGTAAGGTTTTCTCTATCAGCTTTCTCCGCCACCGTTGACCGGGTGGCCTAACCTGCACGCCTTGAAATATACGCAGAACAGGAAATAAATTGTGTGGTAATATATTCTCACTTTTATTTTCCCTTTCTCATAAACAGCAGGTAAGACTCGCTTTTACGTCCGTCAAACTAATCAGAAAATATACGCTAGACAATCGTCTAAACCTAGTTATTACAATATTCCGTATCATTATCGTGAAATGACTAAGTTCGTATCGCTTTGCAGAAAGTTACATTTCAAACAAAAGCGGCACAACACATTCAACTTTCGGCGAGTACAGAACAGTCTCGAGTACCCCAGGTACTCGGTGAATTTTCGCATTCATTTATGTGCCACGAAGGGCCGTCACGCTGCGGGTAAGCCGAGCAAATGTTGGGCGCTCAGTAAGAATCAACGCATCCCCACTACTCAGGATTCGGCGAACAGCCGCTAGGAACTCGCCGAAAGCTTAATGCCAAGTGTCGCATGGCTCCACACATTCGGCATTCGCCCAGCAGCGAGCTACTGCTTGCCCAATCCCGAACAGCTGCCCGCTGGTGGGAGACTCCTGGTTAGGGGGAAACCCCGCTAGCCGACGGTAGGTCGGCGCCGGATTTCGCCATCCAGCGGGGGAAGATTACCGCCATCTCCCGAGAAAAACATGCACTACACTAACGGGACTAATGACATATGCTGTTCACACGCCTGGAATTACTAACCAACCAACCGAACACCTGATGTGTTCGACGAATGTTCGCTCCCTTTGATGTGTCCAAAAGCCCGACATGCGGTGGGTAGGGCGAGCACCGAATGTTCGTCACCTGCCAAATAGCAAGCAACTCATCCACACTGTTTGGGATTGGGCAAGCGGTTGCTCGCCGAATAACGAATGTGTGGAGCCGCCTTTAAAGGAAGACTATTTTTTGAGGAACAGAATAAACGCTTTTTTTAGACAAACAACTATGAATAGTCAAGTGATTGTAACGAGAAACACTGAAAGCTAGAGAGAGAGAGCATACCGCTCCAGAGCGGTACTTATTAAGAGTGACCTGCTGGGCCTCGACCCCTTTGTCCAAAGGGCCAAAGAGGGCGAGGGCACTTACGGTCTACGTCCCAGCCGGCCGGCACATCGCTCGCGCAACCACGCGGGACCCATTTCATCGGGCACCACACCCACCTGCAACAGAAAAACAGCAAGCGTCACAACGCTGCACACTACACCCTACAGAGCAAAAAAAACGTTCAACGTAAGTGTTGAAACCAGTTACGCATTCAAAGGACAATTACTGAAAGTGAACACCCGAGGGTTTTCAGTAACCTGAGAATGGGGCTGGTTCAGTAACAGTTAATAAGACTTACATTTTTAGAGGTCGTGGGGAGAACTTAAACAATAAAATTTTAAGGAGGGTACCCAAATTTACGACGTGCCAAATGAAATACATTTGAGAACGGGAATATGGTCGATGGTTCCGCTTCCTCCTTCTCCATTTACTGCTTGGAAAGACACTTGTTACTAGAACTTTTTACTATCAGATCATCTCCTCAACCATTTTATGTATAATTTTATTAAGAAATTTTATTTTTCCAATTCCATTCCCACATTTGTGAACTTTATGAATTAAATAAATTAACATCTAAATCTTGAAACTTTTAAATACATAAATAGATAAAATAATTCATAACGTGTATTTTAAAATTGTTTTTTATGGGCCGCTCCGTTCACCTCAGCGCCTAGGGGACTCAACGGCAGCCAACTATGAAGGGGAAAAATAGTTTCATAGAAAATAGAAGCTATTATGTTCTTGCTGGTTTTTTTCTATAAGCTACCAGGGAAATGGAGATAACGACCTCAATTACCAGTTGGCCATCCGAGTAAAAGTATTTTTCTTATAGTAAAAAGTAATTCTACAACTATCATGTCATAATACGATAAAGCAATCCCATCTTCACCTACGATTGTTTTCTATTTACAGGAAGAAATCATCGACACAAAACCCCGCAAGTTTGCTACTTACTGGATAGGGGGAAATCTTCATGACTGCACCAAACAGATGTGTCGAAAAATAGAATTAGCAGATTATGACACAAGGGAAACTGCCGGGATACATTCTGCAGTATGTTAAACAGCAATACCCATCACTATCGCGCGTAACGATCTAGCAATGCGACGTAAGCCCTTAAAATAAAGTTGTATTATTCAGTAATCTACAGAATGATATCGCTTTGGAAGTTCTTTTATATTATTGCGGTGCAACCTCACAAAGCAGATGTTATTAGAAACGTCGCAAGTTGTTTCCAGTACCTATGTGCTCTTTCACTTTCAAAACAATGATTTTAAAAGTGTGACTTCTATTCGATTGCGATTTAAAAAATGTGGGAAGTTTAGTGCTTCTGGATATCCTCACTTAGAAGCACTCGTGAAACGAAATATACGAATCGCGAAATCGAGGTCCAATAAAACTGATTTATATTACGTGTGATTTAATCTCACGAACCAAAATCTTTTCCAATAAATGCTTGTTGATTTCAATGTTCTTTGGCAATAAACGCTGAGCAATCTTAAATTGTTCACCCACGTGCTCGCCCTTTAATTCTGCAACACGCAGTGAAGGTGTGAAGTTGAGTTTCCGTTTGAAGCTATTTTCGCCATTAGTACAAAGCGCGGTAAGTTGGCATAGGTCCAAGTAATCGTAAATAATATACGGAAATGTGACCAATACGACCGACGAATATCTATTGCTTCTAAAGTTGGTTCTTTACCTCCAATAACAAATCATATAAAGCCTTCAATCTCGACATTTTATTGATTAAGAAGAATCAGGCGCATTGATCCCCGAGGAAGAAGAGGATCGGGAAGGCGGAAAAATCAATACAAAGAGCGAACGTGATCCACAGGGCGAGCGGTGCGAGCGGGGCCAAGAGTCACAAAAAGCGCGGGGGCAACGTTCACCACCCAACGCATGGGCAGGGCAGCGCGGGGCGGGGCGGGGCGGCCTGAGAACGCCCGCCGCCCGCCGCAGGATGCACCCGCGGCTCTTCCTTCCGAAGCACAATGTCTGCGGAGCGCGCGCTCAACAGGCACCACACAGTTTCACACGGTAGGCAGGCTGCAGCACCTGGCAGCGCGGGCCGGGCCCCGGCCCAGGTAGATAAAGGTCCGGATCATGTGGACTGCACCTTCGCCCAGGTAGAAAGCGAAAAAAGGAAACTGGCCGGGGCCCCGCTGGGAAAGAATGGTGGCGCGCCGCCTCTCTGCCCGTCCCCCCTGCGACCCCCGCCCCGCCCCGCCACAACCTCGGGACGAGGTGGCCGGGACAAACAGCGGGCCTGAAAAGGGCTTCGTTGGAAGACGCCTCGGCGCATGCGCGCGCCCGACCAGCAAGGCTCGGCGGTGCCACAGCGAGGACGGCCCATTTCCAACTATACTATAACCTGGCGGATGACGTTAGGTCATTTTAACACCTCCTGCCTTATAAAATTAATCTTTATAACAGTGATAAGCACGCGTTTCAGGCCTTGAGCCCCGTTGAAAAGGACGTTCGTGAATTAAAAAGATTCGTTTTATAAGGCGGGAGGTGTAAAAATGACATAATATCATCCGCCACGTTACGAAAACCCAAGTATTCTTGACGACACCAATCCTCTCAAGTCACTTTTGGCATACGTCCCGATTGCCACGAACTTATTTGCTTGATATCTCTTTCAACGTCATTAAATGCAAGACAAAACCGTTTTAAAAAAATTGGTTTTCATACAGTTGATAACTGAGCTGTGTATCACTAGTTTTACGATTATGAAGTGGCTCTATCCACAGCAGGTTTCCAAAGCATCTACATTAACTTCCTACTGCGTTTAAGTAAAACAATGTGCTTAAAAATTAAGCAATAACAATAGTGACTACTCCACCAGTATTAAATGAGACTCCTACAACGCCAGCAAAACTACTACATAAGAGCCAAGTGTCATTCATTATTCTCATTAAAATTTCTTAACTAAAATTACGAAATAAACTGTATACAACAGGAGGTTAAGCAATTTTATCTTCTGGGGAGATAAAATTCCCAAGCACAAACGCGCCGAGGACTTCACTTTTCTACTTCGTGGATAAAACTTCTTTAATCGCATGATGAATAAATAATTATTAAACAAAAATTGAAAATACCACGAAATGTATTCACTTGTTCATTTACCTCAAGTGCACTGATTGCAGTTTTACAAAGCCAAATGACTCAATTCACCGGAGGATATGAAATTAAATTCATCCTTCCAGAATTTAAATCAACATGTGCTTAAACGTGATAAGTTTTAATAAACTCCTTAATAAACTTGTTTAAAAATTAAACAAAATCATCTTGACAATGGAATTATCAGTATGTTTTTCATACAAGTTTTAATATCAAGGGTTGACAGTACTGAGGATTGAATACAACACAAAATTTGCCTCATTTGCAAAGTCATTGGGAAGTATTTAAACATACTGCCGGATATCAAAGCCGTCTTTCATAGATGTCGATGTGTACGTAAACATCAGTGAATTTAGCCCAACAAAACTAGCTAGCGCAGAAAGTTTAGTCCCAGAAATTGGGAGTAATTTTGCCGGCAAAGTATTCTTAACATTTCATTATTTCGGACTTAATGAACATGTTTTCAGAGAAGTCGAATTTTCTCTCAGAGGTTTGGAACTCGTACAAGTATATAAAACGGGTTTTGATAATTATGTGCGTAAGGTCCTTAAGAATTACGTACGTGATTTTTGGGTCTAGAATGCTATTACGCAAAAGATAGTGTTCACTATTAAGGTTTTGTTAATTCGTCAAATGGAAAATTAGAAGAAATATATGCCTTTTATTTACATTTATAAATGTTTGTTGTAATGGAATTTAACGAAGGATCACTTTCGCAAGTAGGTCTAATACAAGTTTGATAATCTTTCTGTTTAGTGTGAAACTACCTCGTAAGTATCAATAAAATGCAGCAACTGAAGTTAAAAATACCTTGATTTTAAAAATTAACTAGTGCTTCGGAGTTTATTTTGCTGCCTGGGATTTTATGGGCTACAGTCTTCTACATAAAACAGAAATGGCCGAAGGAGTAAGAAGGCAACTATACTGCGTAGTTGCTTCTGAGCCTGCACCGAAGAAAGACACGAAACCTGACTTGTTATCCCTAAGAGATTTTATTGGCCAGTTCGAGTCCATAAAAATAGGAAGAAAATATTTATTTTCATAGTGTCAGATTCATTCTAGACTTCTCTGATTGCGAATGGCGGTCCCGAAACTACTTGTCATGGGCCACGAAGCCAATTATTTCTTTCCGTGAAAACTTGCCTTTGTCTTCTATGTCACAATTCAAAGATGGAAAACTTACGCAAAATTATTACACTTGTCTCGAACTCACATTTATTTATGGTTTCACATGCTATCATCAACGTGATAACTCATTGACGGAAGGCGGGAAGATTTCTCGAATCACATTACATTTGTTATTACAGTTTCTTAATTTAAAGGAAACCTCTTGTTTTTGCACATGAAATCTGCGAGTCATATTTTGAAGCAAGAAAAACAAAAGAAAATGCTTGGAGCAGTTCTTTTAACAACCAGGAGTATTAACCAAGACGCGCCTTTAATATGAGTAGAATATTCACACGAGAAATGTAAATAAAATCGGGGAGTCCGAAGCCGTCAGCATTCATCGGCTACCTAGTGCCGTTTCAAATTCAACAAAGTGCTGTTACATTGCTATGCTATTGCTTACAATGCTACTATTACTGATAATATTTATTATATATTAATATGTGAGTTTTTGTTACAGTTCTAATGGCCGTTTCAAGCACTCTACACACCAATGCTTTTTATTCCGCCAGGCAACATTTTCTGTTCTTCACGGTGAAATCGATGACGGCCTTTCAGGATTTCCTCGGCGTTCCTCGTTTTCTTCTTTGGAAAGGCATCCACTCAAAAGACTATTTATGGTATTCTGCCAGCATGCATCTCATTAGATAACGATACCATTGGAGTTGCTTGAATTCTACATTTTCGATCACTTGCCTATCTGCATTAATTGTCGAATCACTTCGCTTGGTATTCTATCAAATTGTATACTGACAACATCGTCTCTAAAAATTGATTTCCATACCATTTAACCGAGAGTTTATTGCATCCTTTTTAACCCAAATTCCTGAACCATATGTAACACAACTCCCAACTATTGTCTTGTATATTTGTCTCGTGGTTTGTTCTCTAATATTCTAGTTACATAAAATATTAAGAAAAGTCTACTAGTAATTGCCCTACCCTTGCTTATTTTTATTTCTCGCCCCCCCCTACGAAGATACTTCGTAAGAAGAGAGAGTTATGTAATGGTCCGCCGGAAAACGGCAATTTTTAACGGCTTTGTCATCAGATCCATCTGCACTAAGAGTCATTCCAATATATTAAATTCCTTTACTATTCGAAATATATCAATTTGTTTCTAGATTTTCAGCTTTCACTACAACTACGTACGTTGACTTTGAATTATTTATTTCGAATCCCCATTTTTATACGTTTCTGCTAATATAATAACAGTAATAATAATAATTACAAGAGTAATAAATAATAATAATAATAATAATAATAATAATAATAATAATAATAATAATAATAATAATAAATCCGAGATTCTGGAAACGTGTAGAATTGTTCGCACTGTGCTAAATTTAGCACTGGCACTATACTTTGGGTTTTGTAACCTGGCCGATGACACTTCATCAGCTGTTACGGGGTCATTCAATTGAGAGCCAAAACGTCATCACGGTGACGTTGAAGCTCCCGATTGGACGAAACCCTAACAGCTGATCAGCTGTCATCAGCCAGGATACAGAAACCCAAGTATAAAATTGGTTGACATATGCCTGAATGGCCTCTCACAGAGTAAATGCCAGAGGTAAACTCTGAGACAAAGAATGATGATGATGATGATGATGCATAATAGCAATTTGCATTTGATTAGTACGATGGTTTCAATTCGAAAAATACAATATAAATCCTACTGATTTTGAGAATATTCACTAAAAGTATAATGTTAATTTTTTTTACTGGATTGCAATTTAACATGACATCATTCAGGGTTGTCAACTACAAGCATAATTATTTCTTTTCTACTTGGTTTGAAAATGAAGAGCAGTGGCCCGTACGATCCCTTTCGGGCACAGGCCTCCTGAATTCAGGGATTGTGAGCAGCCACTTTTGATGTTTTGAATTGCTAGTATCTGTTAAACTTGATTAAACTTTTGAACTTGCGTAAGCTGTAAGTTAACACAAACATTTTTTTACAAAAAGAGTAATTATTATCAATAATCCTTAAAATCATTAAAACTATACAAGTCTACATTATTGTTTAGTTTTGAAATTTAACTTTGTTTATTTGCATGTATTCAGTCCAATTTCATTTGAACTTCACTTCTAATTTATTACTCACTCTTATCGCAAATCGTTGCTCTTCACTTTTCCACCACAATCTGTGTTGTGCTAGCCATGTTTGGTTTGGTTTGTTTTTTCCGTGTTTCCGGGTGCGTCAACTGCTTTGGTCATTTGTCCCGTTAGTGTAGTGCATGTTTTTTTCTCGGGAGTTGGCGGTGATCTTCCCCCGCTGGATGGCGAGATCCGGCGCCAACCTACCGTCGGATAGCGGGGTTTTCTCCTAACCAAGAGTCTCCCACCAGCGGGCAGCTGTTCGGGATTGGGAATATGTGGTAGTGTAGTGCGTGTGTGTAAGGGGGAGAGGATCGGACAAGGAAGAGGAAGGGCAGATCGCGCGCGGTCCCTGGCACATTTGTTAGGGTACTGCTCCGGCATTCGCCAGGTGTTGATCGGAGAAACCACGGAAAACTACCGATCAGAGCAGCCGGCCGCTGGAATTCTTCTCCAGACGGCGACAGAATTCGACCTAGCTAGTGTCGAAAATCCTGCCGTCGTCAGGACTCGAACCTAGGATCTCCCGTTCAGAGGCGCTGCAGTGACATCAGTTGATACACTGAGCTACCGCTCCCGGTAAGCTAGCCATGTCCACTGTGTCCCTGTTAAACACTGTATTTCGCT